>CAKNWT010317024.1:0-11208 GCA_932066315.1 Andricus coriarius
GAAAAAATATTATTTCTCATTTAAAAAATTGAAAACATTAAAAATCTTTTATTTAAAAAATGTTTTTTTCAATCGAAGTTTTTTTCTATCGCCTCTTATAAATTTTTCTGAAATGATAAAATGTGAATAAACGATAGCTTATTTCTTCCAAAAGAAAACTCTCTACAACTTGATCTTATTCAATTTAATATAATAAATAATTTAATATCGTATCATTTTTTTAAATCTGTGAGAAGCGGTAGAAAAAAAATCGGTCAAAAATAAAATTTTTTAAATAAACAATATTCTTGTTTTTAATTTTTGTATGAAAAATTATCTTTTCAATTGTTCGTATCCTTAATAACTTATGGTAGTTATCGTGATAGAAATAAGGCCTTTAGCCTAAATTTGTCTAAAAAATCTTTTCATTTAAAAAATGGTTTAAACGATTTCAGCCATAGAAAAATTTACTTTCAAAATTTAAAACCGTCGAATTTTAGAGAATGTTCTGCCGAAAAAATAAATGATCATTTATTGAAATTCAACCATTTTTAAAAAATTGGTAAGAAGTGATAATAACAAAAAATTAAATTCTAAAAAGATTAATAAAATAAATTTTTGTTGTGATTTTCTAATTTTTTTATTCAAAATGTTTTTGATTTGAAATTCCATAATCAGTAATATTATTTTCATTCTTAAAATCATAGAAAATCTTTTTTTTTTTTTTGGAGACCTGATTTTTGGCACGAGAAATACCTTAAGGCTTGCAATTTAAAATAAAATTTGTAAAACTTGAAGGATTCATAATGATCTAATTTATATAAAGCTTTGATGAAAAAATGACAACTATTTATATTTTTCTTCAAAAAGTCGACAAATCGTTCAAAAGTTTCAAAAAGTGGCAATAGTGACGTGATTTCGAGACCTGGATAAATGACACTGCATAGTATTTTAATATTAAAGGTATAAAAGCTTGATGAACGCAAATGGTGAAATTGGACGCAATAAGGATTTTCATATTTAAATAGCGAAGGAGGTTTCGTGCGAAGCACAGCCTCGACCGAGTCTATGTCGTGTACGTCCGATGTCCATTATACGACATAAAATTCCTTCCATCCCGCAAGATATGATCTGGTAGTTCAGTCGCGTGTCCTGTCGTAGGATCTGATAACTGGCTAACCATAGTCCACGGTTCTATCTCTTTTTCCACCCCCATCCTCAACGACCCCAATCACCCTATGCGAATGCTTTATTCGATGAAGGTTGTCAATAATTCCCGCCATCAGATGACATACCAGATACCCATTAAGACGCCTAGCATCATCAAATCGCCACAATAAATAAAAACTTTTTTTATTTGTTAAACCTCTTAGTTTTCATTACATTATAGTCATCTCAAGGCTACTTTTCCAAATAAAAATGTTATTTAGTCTAATTTACTGCAAACTTAAAGATTGGCTGAATCTGATGCGAAATCTCAAGTGAAGAATCTGGATCGAAATTGTAGTAAAGTTTGAACGATTGGCAGAATATAATAATGTGTCTGGTAGATATTTAATATCGGTAATTTGAGGAGGTGGCTGAGAAAGGGGTGGTTGGGGGATGTCGAGTTCTCGTGACAAAAGTACAGCGGTCGAAAGGGGTTTGGTGTACACACATAGGAGCGTAGAATAATGTAGCGAGGCATTTCCGCATAGGAAGCCGTGCATTAGGCTATCAGATCGAGCACGCTCGACAATGCCTGCTAGAAAACGAGGAGGAAAAACCCCGGTAAACCCTTACGTGATTAGCCACCGAAGGAACAAGGGAAGGCGACAAGGGTTGGGGGTAACGAGCGTGCGTTGAAATGACAAGGGACGTTTGGACGAACGGTCATTACGTACAGACAAAGACAAGACAATGATTTCAAGCTTTTCTTTCCGTGTTATTCTAGGGTCACTGTAATGAAACTCCCCTGAGTTCATCCCTTAGGCAATGAAGTTGATTATCTCTTAATTAAAGACGGCTTATAAAAGTGTAATAAAAAAATATTTCCTTGTTTTAAAAAAGTCTCCAGAATTGGTGATAAGTTCTGAAGTTTCGGGCGATCGATTTTCGGAAAAAGGGGAATGAGCCGAAAGAATTGTTTTACATCGTTTCAAAGGAATGTATGCAAGCAAGGGGTTATTTTGGTGTATCTAGAGTCGAGTAATCGAGAATACGAAAAACATTCCACAACAGAAAAGATGACAAATAATTCGGGAAGGTCGGAGTTGTGCTCGAGGCTCACAACAGCAGCTTGAACTGGAATATATTCTAGTCATAATTAGCTTTATACGCGCCGCGACTCTCTGGACATCCGAAACTTTTTAATTTATCCTCTTCCGCCTTTCATTCTGCTCCCCTATTCTCTTTGCGGTTATTAGGGAAGAAGTTTGGGCAGTACGAAGTACGTGTTAAAACGAAATGTTTGCAACTCGACAGCACTTATATTTTTACGACTCGTTGTGTCACAATGCAATTAAGTGCTCAGGTAATGTTCTTACGCTCATCCTTGCAATTCGCTTTGTCTGAACATATTTTTGAACTACTTCATCTGCTCAAGTGGCGTTTTCTTTTAAATCATTCGTTTTTAATATCATTTCAACTTAGCGCTTCTTTAAGAGAAGAGATGAAAAATTTCCTTTTAGGATTACAAAACTGAAAAGTGAATTCAGGGTTTTATTCTAAATGTGGCTTTGAATATTTTGTGTTTAATTGAGCCTAAACTCGAGTTATAAGGATAAAAGAAAGAGGTATAACTAATGAGAAGTTGAGGCCACACGAGGGCCTTCGTCTATTCTCTATCTTGGATCTCTACGTACTCAGCCTAATTATAATCAGACTAATGCCTAGCGTTCAGCATGTAGGTAGCATCCTACTGCTACCTGTCGCGGTGTAGATACGTTACTTATCCGACTACTCGGGGGAGGGTAATTAAGATTCGGACACACCCATTGAGACTCTCTTGGGTTCTGACCGCCTCTGTAAAAGGGAGTGGTCGATCCCACGAAAACCTCGTTCTCGTTTGCATAAAGGTTACGAGGGCATCTTCCACTGGACGCGAGGAAGAATTTCACTCTTTCTCAAAGAATCTGAATTTCCGGACATGCACCTTATGTCAGGAGACAGGAATCCTAATTGTTCCGATCTAGAAGCACATGTTCGACATCCCGAGATTTCATTTTACTTTTATTTTAAAATTGGTACTCACCGAAAGTTGGAAAACCACTTGACGAGCTGCGCGGTGTTGTTTTTGTTGAACTTGATGTCGGGGAAGTACATCTTGAGGACAGCCGAGGACGGATACCTCACCCAGAAGAACATCAGCTTCGCCTTCCTGAGATGCATCGGCGTCAACGTCGACGAGTGCACTGTGGTTAAGGAAATATTTCTAATCTTTTATTAATCTTATAATATCTTGATCAATTTATAATCCACATTCGATTCAGAATATGCGTATTATAATTCAATCAATAAATAAGAATTATCTAACGTCAAGAACTGAAATAATAAATGAGCAAAAAGAATGACTAAAAGGAATCGAATCATGCATTAATCTAAAGATTGACGAGTACGAGTTTCTTTCTGTCTGCGAATATCTCAAACTTAATCGTGTTTTCCTTCGTATCAAATTGGATTAGAAATCGTACAAGCTGTGAGAGTCGCGAGGGCAGGAGGTAGTAGGGGTCTAATGTTCTGCAGTAGACCCACGATTGGCCGCATCCTCAATGGAAGCCTTACCGACTCCTTATCTGTAATAGGATATCTTGATGTGGTTTCATCGCATTCTTATTCGACTTGATCCGCGTATCTTTTCCCTTTGAATTCAACACTTTTCGCTTGTTATTCTTTCCCTCTACTTTCTTCTAGCAAAGATCAAACTGATTTCAACGACTCTGCTCTTTTCGCGACGAGTGATAACGAAGTAGAGGATAAAAAAGGGCTCTTCTGTTGGCTACCCCTTTCTGTTGAACCCTAGAGTCAGCTCTCTGACTAATAAACTTTTATCGTGCAGGTAGCCGGTTCACATTACACGCATTGGCGTCAATGAAGAACCTATTTTGATGCATATTAAGCCACAGTGAATCCGTCGAAATAGGCTTCTGACGTTATCATTGCTCATAGAGCCGCGCTCGACCTGCCTCACTAGGGAAAAATGCGCCATTGATTTTACATCAAAGGCTGTCTAAAAAGGCGGCAAAGAACCTCGTGTACCGATCGAACGCTCTGCCATACGATGCAGTTTCGATGCACCGTGCTCAATCGGCCTGCGTCCCACCCCCGTCTTTCTGCAACCCGATCTCATGGCACGTTGGGTACCCTTTCGAAATTTCCCGCCAAGGCGTTCTACTATAAGGTGATCAGAGAAAAAGTGCACGTCAACTGGTGCGGTAAGATCAGGTCTATTCGTGGAATCGTCTGATCCTGATGAAACTCTAAACCTTTCATACACTAAATTTCATTGAATAAAAATAATAATAAAAAATTGAAAAGAATTGTTTAGAATTGATATTTAAATTGCCGAGAATTCAAAAATGTTAAAAATTTTTTAAATAACCCTTGACAAGAAAGTTTCAACAATCAACACGAGTACTGAAAAGAGTCAACGAGGGGTCTCTTCCGTTTCGCGGATGAAATTGCAGAAGGGAAACTGAGTAGGCAAAGAACTTTGGACTTGCCCCTTGTTGTCGGACAAACTCTGCTCGTAGGTGCAGCCAACAATAGTCTAACTCCGCGGCAAACTAATCTAACATTCGTCCCAACTACCTTAACTCCTCCGGGCCAGTTTGCTTCGCTCTTTCCGGAAAAATCCTAACTAAAGTTTCCAAGCATTCGCGTTCTCTTGTCCGCGAAACATTTCTAAGCAGCGTAATCGTCTGGCTTCCGAAAACCTTCAGTTTTCAATTGCATTTCTTCCGCCAAGTCTATATTTTCGGGTCCGGATCAAAGATCTATCTCTAACAAAATAACATAATTAATACACATTGATTTAACAACTATAAGATTCGATTCCTGATGGTGTCAGCTTTTAGACACTATTAATTCAGTCTTTCAATATAACTTTGAGTCTAATTTTGTGAATTTCATTTTTGAATCTAAATTTATGAGTTTAGCTTTCTTTACGTTATTCAAGATTTAAAATTGTTTGCAATTAGCATTAAAAAAGGATATTGTAGGCTGAACTCCGTCGAAACTGATATCACCGGAGTTGCAATCGCTACCTCGGTCGTTGTTGTCCATCCTGAGGTGTCCATAGTCCGGGCTTCCGTGTTGCGCTGCTGCGAGGAGGGCAGGATGCAACATGGCTGGGGGATGAGGCAGTGGAGGTGAATCCCTGAGCTCTACGCCACTGCCCGGTGGACTTGCCGGAAGATGGTGAGGCCCTGGTGGTGGTACCTGACCCGGATGTACCGGGTGAGAGTTGAAGAACGGTGAGTACGGAGAGAAAACTTGACTCTCGTGGAGGCTGGGGTTTGGTATCGCCACGCTCGTTGGCAGGGACACTGGTAGCATCGGCGTGTGGTACGGTCTGGGAGGCGGGGGTGGCGGCGGACTATCACTACCACCCTGGGACACGGAACCTTCTTGCGCTAAGATTCTCGACACTGTTCTCGGCGTAATCCTTGTATCAGTCACCTGAGAAAACAACTGTTTCAATATCTTTCTTTACTAATGTGATCCAATATGTGTTCTTAAAATTAATTAAATATAAAAAATAAATCTAAAATTAATCTAAAATTTATTTCAATAAAAATTTTCTGATTCAGCGCTTATTACATTTTTTGGTTTCTGCCAGTGATAAAATACCAATTTTTTTATGTATATTTATAGATTTAATTTTTTAATTATGTAACTAAAATCTTGATTTTATATTTTGAGATTCAAATATTTTACTAAAGTTTTAATAAGTAATATATAATAATTATGAGTTACTCACCTTATGACGTTTTTTCTTTGGTGTCATGACAAGCGAAAGAGCTTCGTTTTGTTCCGAATCCCTACTCTCCCTGTCGTCGTTTCTCATATTGCAATATTGTTCACGTTGTTCCCGCTGCTGTTCTCGTTGCTGTTGTTGTTGCTGTTGCGCATGCATCGAAGCCATTGCGTATATCGAAGATGCTTTCGGGGTTTGAAACATTCCGACACTTGGCCTGACATGCGGGGGTAGTTGGTTAATTTGGTTAAGATTATTTTCGGTGGGTCCAGAATGTGGACCATGGGGACCACCACCCATGGGGCCGAGTGGGGGAAATACCGTAGACTGTGGAGGCGGGGGCCCACCGTTTAAGGGCCCCCGTAGCCCGTTTGGGCCACCAGGTGTTTGAGGTGCTCCCCTGTCGACAACTTTCGTCCTCGGTGACTTCCTCTCGAGGACCTGACTCGCCAAAATTTCTTTGCTGAGTTGTTCACTAGCTGCTTGTACCGCTTCACTTGTCTTGCCCAGAAACCTTCTGTGAGGTGCGTACCTCGCAAATACACTGTCGACGAGGTTTGACAATGAAGAGGTGATTTCGGTTTTTAACGTTTCCGCAATTCCTTCAAGGTCGGCACCTGTAATGTGAGGCGCCGAGGAACTCGCTGTTGCTGCGGCCCCCCTGAAGACGTTTAACCTTTCTTGAAAGTCTTTGTAGTCTTTATGCAGTAAAGGTGTGCTTGAAGCTTGCAACTGAGGAGTCTGCGGTGTTGGTGGTGCAGTGTTGTTTTGACTCGGTTGTTGGGACTGATTCGACAACTGAGGTGAATTTTGTTGATGCTGTTGCTGCTGCTGTCTGGCAGCCTCCTGGTGTTGCTTCATCCTTTCGAGTGCAGCTTGCTGTTGTTGTTGTTCCAGGTAAAGTTTGTGGTATACGGCTGCTGCCGCGACATGCGGATGGTCGGGTGGCAAATTTGCAAGGCCGTTGTAGGAAGGTGGATGAGGTCGTGGTGGTCTTGGTGGGGGTTGCGGTTGAAGTTGTGGACTAGGTGGCGCGTCACCGTTTTCACTCGTTTCCACTTCCATTTTGCTAGAGAGCTCGTTATATTTTTGCTGCATTTCTGCCAATTGTTCATGCAGACTCCTAAGTTGAATTTTAAGGTTATCTCTTTTTTGCCTAATCGGCTGTGGATCCTCCTCCTCCTCACTCTCTTCCTCGTAGTCCATTAGGGAGTCGGTGACACCATGTTGGAGAACGTGGTGAACGGTTTGCTGCTGAGGCTGGTAAAGTTTCCTTTTCTTACAGCCGTTTACAGTCACTGGCTGAAGAGCCGGACTGCTTCGCATCGTGCTAACTATGTTCTCCACTCGAGCTCGTTTGATTTCTGTCGTGGGTGAATTCGTTTCTGTTTTAGGAACGATTGGGCAGGGTGAATTACTGGGACTACGTTTAAGGTTCATCGAATCTTGAATCTCCTCCTTTACAGAGACAGATGCCGATTGTGGAGCTGAGGGACTGGATGGAAGGCTTTGATCACAATCTGAACCGTCCAAATTTGCACCGGGTTCCATGCCAGCTTCGGCTAACGCCTCATCCATGGCGCGTTGAGCCGAAGCCACATCTTCTGCACTATCTTCAGCGTCACCCGGCATCACGCTATCGCGGTCACTGTGGTTCGTATTATTCACGACATTATTGCCATCAACACTGTCTTCCCCGCCACTCTGCACTGTTCCACTGCGCGCACTGTCACTATTTTGCTGCTGATGTTGATGCTGCTGAGGACTATGTTGCTGATGCTGTTGGGATTTAAGTAAGTCCGTGGTGTTGTTATTGTTATTGTGAATACTGTTGTTATTCGTGGCTTGATCCTGCGCAGAGAGAGCGTTGAGCTTGTGCGTCTGGAGTAAGTTTCGAAGCATGTGCGGCGCTAATTCCGCCGTGGTGAGTTCGTCACAGTTAACCATAGCCCCCTGTTGCAGATTAGCGGCAGATTCCATGCCGGCACCAGTCATTCCGTGGCTACCTTCGAGAGGCGATCCTCCGGCGTCACTGGCCTGCTTGACCTGTCGGCCTAGGAGTTCGTTAAGCATCTTGGGAGGGCCGAAGCCCGTTGCCCCAAAAAAGCCGAAAGCCGCGTGGGCGGAATGCTGCTGGGCTGCCGTAGGACCCGTCGTGGCACTGAGATGACCTTGATTTCTTGGCACTCCAGACTGTTGCTGGAGTTGTTGTTGTTGTTGAAGGTGTTGTTGTGGATGTGATTGTTGAGTTTGTGGATGGGGTGCACCGTTACCACTGAATATCGCACCGTAAAAACCACCGCCCGGAAAGGAAGGCCGCGAGGTAAAGTTCGGGATACTCGAGTAACTGTTACGTGGCTCGCCGGCGTCCACGCGCTGTCTGGTGCGCTTCTGCTTCTTCAAGAGTTGCTGTTGCTTACTGTCCGTGGTTGCTCCGTAGAGGGCGAAACACTCGGTCTCCTCCTCCGATGACATCATCAGCCGTCTGGTTGGTCGGCCCCCCGAAGGCCTCCGCGTCCCCTCCCCGCCAGGGTTCCTTGTCACCCCTCCCCCTCGCGCTTGAATAGCCCCTCGTGGCTCGGCGCGCTGCCTCTACTGCCGTCGTTGCTTCTACACAGTACTTGTACCCCTACCACCTCGGCAGCTGCTGCCTCCTCGTTCCTTCGAACAAGCTCTCCCCACTTCTCGGTCGCTCTCGAGCTCCCTCTCCACGTCCTGCTCCTTCTCCGTCACCGTCTCCTTCTCCTTCGACGACCGCTGCTACTGCTGCTGCTGCTGCTGCTTTTTCTACTTCACCCTTTACTCAGCAGCTTCTTCCTCCCTCTCAACGCCTGCTTATCTTCTCTTCGTTTCTTCTTCCTCGGTACGTTTCGTTTCGTCTTACTCCTCCACCTCTTCCGAGTCTTATTCTTTTTCCTTATCACTATTCCTTGACCGATACCTTCCGCCGTGGGGTTGATGCCAACAGCCGATGCTGCTCCGTGTCTCGGTATCGACGGATTGATCTCAAGTCGAAACCGCGACGATTTTTCAAAGGAATTGGCTCGTGGTCGAGGCTAGTGCAGCACTCTTTACTTCTGCCGCTGCCACGACGATATCTACTTGCACTAGTTTTACTACTCTTTGATTTGTTCTTATTGTTGTATTTGTCAATGATGTTGCTACCGTTGATTGTTGCGAAAAAAGCGGCTGGAGCGCTCGCTGGCGGAATCCTCGCGCTCCCGCCTGGGAGCTGCATCCTTCGAGTTCGCCAAAGGGCTAACTGCCCCTCGCTCCCTCGTCTCGATTATCCGCACTTTTATAGTATCCGTCTGAAACAAAAATATTATTTATTTTTTATTTGTATTGATTCCCAAAACAGCATTTTTATGGAAAGATTTAATATTATATTGAATTATATTCACTATACACGAAAACTCTTCTTTCCATATTGTTGATTTATTAAAAAATGTTACAAATCAAATTTAATATAATTCAAAGTTACTGACAGATGTTGTAATTAATAGCTTTCTTCATTTCACATTAAAATTTACACTCGTTTATTATTCTCTAAAGTCAATTTTAAATACAGAAATTATATAATTATGATTACATGGAATGCAAAGTATGTAATTATGATAATTACAAGCCATCACGATATTATTATTAAAATAGGACTTTGTGGATATTCCTAAAATTATCGTAAGAAAGACATCGCTTTTTTCAGCTCAGAATATAAGAAGTTTTATGCTTAAGTGTTTTAAAGTTAGGAGAACTACGATACAAGACAGTCAATTTTACTAGTCATATAATAGCATAATTGAATGCGTTCTTCATTTTCAGCGCTTTTTCTATATACGAACAGTCATACATAAAAAGGGGAACATTATATAATTGCTATGCTATCATTTAGTTTATTTTTGGTTTTACTGACAACGTGAAGAAATTAAAATATAACTGTATCAAAATAATTTAGTAGATGGGAAATATATATATTTTTTAATAACCTTTAACTATATTTTTCAACCAACCTAGAAGAAATACTGATTGTCGAGTTAGAACAATTGAGTAGCTACTTTTATACTCACGATAGGTATTTAAAAAAGGACACCGTGAATCGATCTATATTTAACCTCAGAAATTGAAAAGAACTCGGTCTGGGTAAATTAGCAAAGTAGTTGAAAGAGCATCGATTCCGTTCGTAAAGCTTTTCCAAGTACACGTTAATCTCAGAAGTACGCGAAATAAGAAGAAAGAATGAGAAAGAAAGCAGTACTTTCACGGAGGTACAGCTTTATATTCTTAACTTGACTATCGAGGGTCGTGGTTAAGCAAAAGCTGGCTGTATTAGAGAAGGAGGATCGAGTCTTTTTCGAGGACTGTCTGTGGCTATAAGAAAATTGCAGCACTGAATATCTTATTTACCAAAGTTGTTTTACTAAGTCGCCGAGACTCTTGTTCGCTTCACTTCAGGTCGATAATCGCCAAAAGAAATATAAAACAATTGATACTCCCCATTTCACTTGGACTCAGGGAAATAAGAGTAATGGGGCACTTAAACGCAGAGTATTTATCCCTCAGTTTTTCAAGGGTTTTTCCAAACTAGAAATGTTTAAGTAATTACGCATTTGTATTATAACTGAAGACTATAAATTTAAAGGAGTCAAAATTTGTCGTATTTAATAATTGCAGCTTTTTTTACTGGAAAATTAAGTCATTTCTACTTGGAAAAATCGTTTTAGCAGAATACTTGATATTTAGAGTGAATGTAAATTGAACATTTACTATATTCTTTCCACGCTAAATTTTCAAGGTAATAGAAATAGTATAATAAAACTTGAATCAGTCAAAAGTGACTGATTCGAAGTCAATTTTGAATAATTTAAATAATGCGTATTAGGTGAAAAATGAAATATTTAAATATGAAAAGAACAAAATTAATTTTAAAAAACTAATTTTTAACATAATAGTTCAACATTCAACCAAGTGGTTAAATTTTCAACCACGGAAGATGAATGTTCAACCAAGATGATTAATTTTTTGCCAAAAAGACGAATTTTCAACAAAATATAAGAATTATCAACCAAAATAATTAAAATTTCAACAAAAGAGAAGAATTTTCAACCAAAAAAATGAACTTTTAACAAACTAGTTCAACTTTCAACCGTAACTAATTAAATTTTTAACTAAAAAATACCAATTTCTAATCAAAAAAATTAATTTCCTACCAAAATGAAAATGAATTTCCAACAAAAAATATGACATTTCAGCCAACTAGTTGATTTTTCACCTAA
>CAKNWT010317029.1:0-13678 GCA_932066315.1 Andricus coriarius
TTTCAATAAGAGTCCAGCTAATAAATATTGCTCAAAATGCTTCAGTTTATGCTACTATAGACGCTGTCTTATTTAACCGTCTACATTATTTGTATTTCTCTAAGCTTTTTTTTCCCAACCTGAAGTTGAAAAATTACATAAGGGGTTTTCTTAAAAAATGTGTAACGCATTGGGAGGGAGGTCCCCTCGTGTTTTGCTCGATCGTAAAAGTTATATCTAAATCAGGCGTCTCCAAACGTAGATCCTGTATCTACTTGGGATGCCAGGCCAGTAGGTCGGATCTACTCTGCTCTGACCCAGAACTGTCAAAATCCTTTACCTGATTCGAGCCGCTTGGAACCCTTAAACTCGAGACCTTAAACTTATACCATAAAAGGGTTCTCCAGGTTCAATTTCAGAACCGAACCTTTCCATCTGTCATTTTTTTCCTAGGAGTCATAAATTTTCTCTCAGTTTTCCTTCGCAGTGACCCAGGATCGTCGTGCGATCCTGCGTCACGCTGCACCTGTGGATTGTGAAGACCATTGATCTAAATACTATAAAAAATCGTTACCTGGGTGGGAAGTGTAAATATACAAATGAAAGCGTTGGGTATTTTTTGAACTTCCCCAAGATTTATGACATTAGTGTGTACAATTTATAGAAACAAACATTAACGACTGCGCAATGGAAATATCATGATCATTCGAAACATATAAATTCCTTTATCCCAGTAGTAAAGCGAGGCTAAATAAACCGAAGGAGTCACATTTACCTTCAACGGAATTTGGTTTAATAATATAATAATAATAACCCAGTCCGTGGATGGTAGGGTAGAAAACCAGACTTTGTCCAATATATCAAATGAGGCGTCCGTGACTTATGTATACCGGGAAATTAATGTGCAAAATATTTTTAAAGAATCCAACTGTTAACAAAAATTGCTTCGACATATTGAGCTGTAACGTCCTTAAGTCTGAGAAAAAATTATGCTTCCATAATATTATAATTTTGACACGGTTTTGACAGGCAGAGAATAAAGTGGAACGAGACTAATAGGAACAACAAAACCGGTACAAAACATGGATAGTGTTTTCAATGTTTTGAAGCAACGGACGCTTCCTGAGAATAATTAGTGTGCTCCTGGAGCTACCACTAGCGGCCACAGCATGCGGGACAGTAGTGATGGTGAGCTGCGAGATGGTCATCTACCAGACCACAAACGCTCAATACCTGTAAATAGATTGCTTTCGCCTGTTGAAATAGCTGCCATCAAAATGGAAGTGGAGCAGCAGCGCCTATTGATTAACTGTCTCTGGAAGGTGTGGATAACGAATACCTGATTGAAGCTGAAGGCATAGGTACTAGCGAATACCACGATCAAGTAGCGGATAGCAGAATTGGAGATGTAGAATAAACACAATAAATGCGAATTGAACAAAATTCTCAATGCTAATCAATATCATTGAGCTAAGTTTGAAATTCAACATTACTATTACTGAAAATTAAAATAATCTTTGATAAAATCCACATCTTATATTTATTCGTAACCAAATTCTATGATTATTACACTCAAATAATATTCATTAAAGCTAAAGATAGGCCCCAGTTAAGGTGATAATTTTACAACAAACTCTACTTTATAATTCATCATGATTGGGCGGCGGCGACTTACTGGAGTTTCATAGATTTCTTCTCGGGTCATTGGGGTAACCGTGCGACTTTCCATGTTCATTTTTCCCCGTATTCTACCGGGTAAATTGCGTATATAAATTCCAGTAAAAAAATTATGTGTCTCCAATATTGCAAGGACATCACCACCGGATGTTGATAATACTACTTGTTCTTGGGTTGGGATAGCTTCATAGGCATTACATCCTATTTTTAGTACAAGTGGTTTATCTACAGGAAAAGTGTATCTTCGAAGCTCGAATTTTCGGTGCAGATTCATACGGGAAGTAAGCCGAATGAATGTAAGTTGTTCAATTCCGCATCCATGACCGTCAGGAGAAGGAAGTCTTGTAGGAGGAACCATGGTACTGACAGGAAAAATACGCCTTGGAGCAAAACGCCTGCCAGGTGGAGACTTGGACCGGGCACGAAGAGGCTGCTCGGCATGAGGAAGCGACCTCTCAGGTGAATGACTTCTTTCAGAAGGAAAAACGGAAAGTACGCGGTCGCGATTAGGTAAAAATTCTAACGATGTACTTAACTCTGCAATAAGAAAAAGAACATTACATGTTTTTAACACAGAAAAACAGAATATAAATAAATTTCAGGTAAAAGTGCCGCTGCAAGAGAAAGTTAATACGTCGCTGACAGCAGTAGAGATTTTGAAAAACATTTTGCATATTTAAGTTTAATTTATGAGATTAAATCGCTTGGAAACAGTAGAGAATTCGTCTCATACACGGATGTTAACAATCCTTCATAAGTTATGAGATTTGTCAGATAGGAATTTCCGTTCTGAGTGTTTCGAGATCCGTCTTTATTGCAGTTTATTGTAAAAACAAATAGAAAAATTAAATAAGAAAATTTTGAGTTAAAAATGTTTTCTACACAATTAAATTTCTATCGAATTCGGTTCGTGCCCCTAATTTTTATTACTTTCCAATATTATTAATTTTTTATCAAATGTTTTAACTTCAGACTTAATTCGATTATAATTTTTCGTTTTGATACTAATCCGCAATACCGACAGAAGTAGAAGGTTAGTTAGACATAAGACGGACGAGGAGCCCGTGGACAGCTCCCCTGGCGCTCAAGCTATAAAGCCTATTGTTCCATACCCTTACTTATTCGCTCTCAGCAGTCGACGGTAGACATCTTGACGAAGCCTAGTATGTAGACTACTGATCGTGTTGTAATTTCCTCTGGTCCCATAAAATGGGCCCTGAGGGTCTGTTGCCTGAGCCTGGCTGATTCCGGGCACTGGCATAGTACATGTAGGGATGTTTGATCATCCCTGCCGCATCTTCTGTACTCGGTCGTGTGGTTATACTTTATTTTGTACATATGATAGTTCAAGTTGCCCTCTAGTGCGAAAAGAAATTTTGAAATACATTTTTGGACGAACCTAGTGAGACACCCAGATAGTATGTGTTAAGCCCTGATGATCCGAGGAAAGCAAAAGTTTGCTGGTTCGACCAGGACTGTTTTTCTACATTTCCGTGAAAAATTCCGTGCATCTCCTTGTCGAGTAGCTTTTGGTGGAATTTTTGAACTTCTGCTTTCTTTACTTCGGCTTTCAGAAGTGTAGCGTTTAGATGGAGTAATGCACTTTCCTCACTTCTGATGTTAAAATTCACGTCAAGGGTCTAAAGCCGCCTGCTCCGCTTCTTTGTTAAGGAACGCTCCTTTGCCAATCGTCTCGTGATTCCTGACCATTTTTAGGAGATGATCTTTTCCATTTGCAACGATGTAAGCTGTACTTCGAACAATTCGGTTATGAAGACATTGGAGATTCAGAAGTCCGCGTCCGCCTTGACGGCGTGAGATGTATAATCGCGGAACAGACGAATTGATATGCAAGCTTTTATGCATATGCATGATCTTACGTGTGGTGATATTATGGGCTGTAAGCTCCTTCTTCGTCCAGTGAATCACCCCAAACGAGTAGACTAGATCGGAGAAGGCAAGCATGTTAGTCGCTCACATAGTCCATTCCAATCTCTCCTGTGTACTGCTTGACGATATTTGTAACAGTTTGAAGTTTGCTTTTACCAGAGGCATAAATCTTTAGGTCATCCAAATAAAATACACGGGTGAACTTATGCTCACGATGGTTAGTGTCGCCATAGAGGTATCCAGAAGAATTTCATAGTGCGCGAGACAGAGGCAGAAGTATGATGCAATAAAGCAAAGGGTTCATGGTATCGCCCTGAAAGACGCCTTTTGGAAAGTGACGTTATTCCTTGTCACACGATAGTTCCAGAGGAGATAGTAAATCTAGTTTTCCAAAGAATCTCTCGATGAATCTCACCATGTGTGGATCCACCTTGAAGCTTTCCAACAGACAGATTATAATTCTATGAGAAGTGAAATCGAAGCTTTCCGGTAGTCAAACCAGGCCGTTGACAGGACGCGCAGGTCGACATCCCACTACACATTTTTTCAAGTCACGTTGTTCATACCTCTCTCGCCACACATGCTCCATCGACCAAATGGAGGGAATCGCAGCTAGCAGCCATGTTCCATCGTCGACTCAATGCCTCAGCGCCACTACCAGCGGCGAGCAGCGGCATAGAGTCGACTGCAGAGTCAGACCAAACCAACCCTGTAACACCACGTCGTTAAGCTCTACTAACTGCGTAGAAGGCAGCGCGCATCAGACTCGATGAACCCTCTGTCATGGCGTGGCTGGACGACCCTGCACTGGCGAAGACCACTAAACGACCATGTTTTAAACAGCGTTTGGGGACCAATGAGAGGACCAGTAGCCTAGCAGATGGATTCAATAAGCAAGCAGCAGAGGTACGTCGACACACGTTGGCCAAGACCATCAAGCAAGCTCTCTCTGCTTCAACAGGCCAATCAATGGAATCGACACGAAAATACTAAGGGTCGAGAAGAAGGGAACGGAAGGAAGCGAAGAGGAAAAACGAACTCGACATTAGTGTTCTAAGCTTTGCGGCGTCGTGATTGGTGGAACTGAAAGAGTCGTAGAAAAGCCCTACCTGAAAACTTTTTAAAAAGAATAAAGATTGACCGAAGCAATGAAGACTTCCTTAAATTTAATTTTTTAAATTAATTCAAAGCACACACATCATTGTAACCGAATTGAATTTTAATTTAACCGCCCAATAGTTGCGTATGTCGCATGTCCTGCAGCCTGTGGCCTTTTCAGTCTGTCCTTATCGCTTGCTTGTGTTGTTAATTGTCAGAAAGAGACACAATGCTGCCGTCCTGATAAAGAAACTGTGCAACTGTATTTTTATCAAAAATGAGTTTTTCATATGGTTGGATTGATTATGAAAAGACGAATTTAACTATGCTAATCATTATTAAAACTTGTAATTAAATCTCGATATAGGTAGGTCTCAATTAGCATATCTGCAGTGATTTTCGAGAATTCCTGGTAAAACAATACATCTGCAGAAATTGTAGCATATCTACACGAATTCCAGGATTTGGGATAGTGCTGAGCCCTCAGATCCTGATAAAAAAACACATCTGCGCAGATGTGTTTTGCTCATGAGGATCCTCGGTCTTTCTTTAGTATGATTTCCTCAAATTAATTAGCAGAATTACATGTTAAATTTCATCACCTGGATTCGAGGGTAACTTTGAGCCACCGATCTAATCTAATCTTCTAATTTAACAACGAAAGTGACAACACTGTCAATGAAGAGCGTAGTTAAACTAACAGCTTATGATATTATCTTACGCAAGAAATCAGCTTCAGGGTGTTTTGAACAAAATGTAATGGATCCAACTTTGAGAAAAAGTCAAATTTATTTTTGATTACTCAGGAAACATTTGTCGAAATGAAAAATCCTTTTTGTAATCGAGCCATCCCATAGGACGCCAAACAGCAAAACTTTGAGCCAGCTCGGAAGACTTCGTTTTTTGGCGTAATACCACTTGAGAAATTATGACTCTAATTTGGAGTTAGATAGGATTATAAATAGGTTTCTTGAACATCAAAATTAGGCTTACTTGTGAAATCGAATTATGATAAATAGCTTTTATAATTCTATTTCCAGTTGTAAGTAACTCGATTCAGCTCTTGCCGAGGAATCTTTTGTATTCCTATATTGTATGAGACATTTATCAACTGAGAAACGGTTAATTAAATCATTTGAAAAATCTTTGAAATTCTCACGACTAAAAACCTTTCTCTATGAGGAAGAAAAAATGCCAATTGTTATTTGAATAATCCCCAACAATAAATAAATACGCTGCTATTAAAAAAAGTAATGTATAGTCTAAATATTATTATATTTAACAATAGGATTAGGGAAAATCGCGAATATGAAACACAGAATTTTAATAAGGGTCTTCATTTTTTTTTAATAAAGGAGTTCGCTTGTAAATAATTTCAGTAAGAGTCTCTGTAATGAACATGGATGAAACTGCTTTAGTTAACATAGCTGTAGTCGCTACTTTCTTCGACCTTCTAAATTGTTTTTTTGTAAGCCTCGAGAATTAGGCAAATGTTAAAATTATATACACATACTATAAAAAGTGTTACGTCAGGGTCAAAATTATCAGATAAAAATTAGGGGTTTGACCAGCATTATATCTGTGACCACCAAACACTCATTGGACTCAAGTCTGTTCATTGGACCTACAACTTTTGTATTTACTTAGGTATACTTATTTAACAAATCATGACTTTTATGGGTAGCAAAAGCAGTTTATCAGTACTGATTAAGATTCAGTCACATCAAGATGGATTTTACCAATCAGAAGAACGTTTGACATCGAACTGTGAAGAACAGCCATGCGAAAAACCGTTACAGAGCCAAGTAAACATCACCAAAGATTCTACTAATGAAGAAGCTAATCAAGCGTTGCCTGAAATAAAGGCTGAAATTAAACAACCAACGCCTAAAGTAAAAGACGAAGCGCAAGAATAACTACCTGAAAAAAATTGAACCCAAGGACGATGATGCGTTATTTCTGACGATTGTTGACGATGAAGAAGAGGCTTTAGGACAGTCAGATATAAAAATAGTATAAGAAGATACAGCAACAGATCTTACTCAAATTTCACTCCAATTTCGTAAGTGGATTTCCATGAAACTCAGTACAAGGGCGGCTTTCGGTCAACAAAACACGAATTTGGGGTCAAAATTCAAAACAGAAACTTGAACTTTTCAAATTTTATTAAATTAGTGGGTTTCCATTAAAGTCAGTACGAGGGATTTTTCGAGTTTTATACTACACATTTAGGGTAGAAATTTATATTTTTAGATTAAAAAAATTCCCTTCTTATGGAATTCACGGAAATCATTTAGGGTAGAAATTTCTATTTTGAGACTCGAAAAATTCCCTCGTTATAAAATTCACGGAAATCTACCAATTTAATACAATTTTGCAAATTTTAAGTTAACTTTCTTTTTTCTGTTACGCGATGAACACCCTCGTACTCGATTTTGACAGAAATCTACCAATTTAATAACATTTGCTAAAATTAAGTCCACTCGTAGAATTTTAACCCCAAATTTGTGTGCTGTGACTGAAAAAACATTATTTTACTGACTCCCATGACTTATCCTATAACGTAATCAAATTGTCAAAATTTAAGTTGCCTCTTTGAGTGCCATAAATGTCGATTAACTGTACTGCCTATCCGTATGTGTCATAGAAATCTACTTTGCAGATGTATGTGCTATGTAACTCTACAGCGCATCTGAAAGTCACCCCTAACGTTATTGTGCGTCCATGAGTTCAGCGTAATTATACTGCGTATTTCTAAGTGCCATGAAACTGCACTGCGCAGCTATATGTGAAATGATTTAAAGTATCCTCAATGATCTGATCCAGACCAGTACCCATAAGAATTTAAAGGGCCCGTGTCCAGACCTGAACCCCTTAGTACTTGAAAGGTTCGGTCTATAACGCGGACCCTTAATGAATTAAAGTGTCTGGTTCGGAACTTGACCCTTAAGGAACCTTTTAACCTCGGGTCCAACCTAAAAGTTCCGATCCCTGCCACATCTGCAAGCGGGTGACATTGACGTGATATTTTAATTGTTGAGAGATTATTGTAATTAATTGCGAAAGATGTAACTTTAATGAATTAATTTATTTGCTGCGCAACGTATCTGTAACTTACCTAATGCAGATTGGTCAGATGGGCGAATTCGTTGGCTCGAAGAAGGTTGGCTTTGCTGGGGCGAGCGCGAGCCCGGGTGATGAGGTGAGTCGTCATTTAAACTTTTTTCTGTAAAAATAAATAGAAATTGATAAACTTTAAATTTGGAATACTTAGACTGATGAAAGCACGCTACAGAAGTTGCAGTTTTATTTATTCAAGCCTGTGTACACTTTGAAACATGATTAATTGTTCGAATAAAAAGGGAGAAACTTTCTTTATAACAACTGAAAAGCTTATGAAATTCCATTTCAAATCACCTCTCAAATAGATATGTCTGATATCTTGAATATAATATACCACGTCGGAAGTTTAAAAATAAAAATCAATAATTTATCGAATTTTGTAGCTTGAGTTCAACTGATGTCACTACCTAGGAAAATGGTAGCGAAAGTCTAAAATGTATACCAAATAGTTTTAAGGTCTTATCCTCAATTCTAGCTAACAAAGCTTAAAAAATCTGTATGGGTTTCTAAAATACGACTGAAAATGCCACAGCGTACAAGTTAAAATCAGCAATCTTGTATCATCAACAGTTTTTGTATTTCTACATGATTTTCTTCATGTTCGACAAAAGTTTGTTCCTAACATTAAACTTTGAAATTCTATAAAGGTTGTCGAGATTATTCCCTATTGACCATCGTATATAAAGGACATAGCATTTTAAAAAGAGGGTCTCATCCATTTGCGACTATATGTGCTGTATTCCGCGAGCGTCTTAACGAAGTGAGATGTAAAGTCATGAAACATTCGTGCATGGAACCACTACAAACGGCAAGCATGTTCATTGCAGTTACTTTATTTCTCGCAGACAGTTCGGATGACTAAATCCGTTGGATGAGACGTTTGTATCTGCACCATAGAGAATCCCTTATAGATTTCATTTCCTAAATGCAGCTTTGTGGTACGGCCAGGTATATGTAGGTTTCTACAGCTGCAGGGTGTCATACAGCGCATTTGTCGATGTGCTTATTGTCATCGGATATGCCGGTAACTTGTTTTCGCTTTAAATGAATCTTGGCGAATTTTCCTAGCCCAAAGTTCATTTCTATTTCACACCAGGCCATCGATAAGCAGCACTGGTAGGATGCTGCGTCTTTACCGATGCATCTACCGATGAGCAGGTTCTCCCGATATTCAGCTATGCCTTTGTTTGAGCTCCGTTATACGTAAATTTCTAGCCACGCCGGTCCGGCAGTCCGAATAATCCTATCATTAATGATAGCTGCGAAGATCTTATACAGCGTGTTCAGACCTGTAATTATAAGCTTCAGATAAGTTGCCCGTTTTCGAGAGGGGCGCTGCGCGTCCTTTCACCAACCTCTCCAGAATAGGCTCTATCGACTTCAGTTATGAGGTGAAAATGTGGCGCAGATGCTGGTGGTTCAAAGGAAATTTCTTCCACCCGAAACTCTTGATATCATCTGATACTGAAGCGGATAGGTTGTCATTCCTCCTCAGTTATTATGAGGACACTGCGCAGCTCCTTGAAGCTATTTATGTTCAGCTGAGATGGTTTAGAGAAAAATTGTTAATTTTCTCTGACCCACCTATCTTTTTTTCCTAACCTTAGACAATGAGCTGTTAAAATTATTTCAATTTCTACCATTTATTTGAATTTTTAAACAAAAAAGATTAATTTCTCAATAAGAAATGTAATAACTGATATTTGAAATAAAGAAGATTTTAATCCTTAATAAAAAACAGTTGAATTTAACAAAAAAATGAATTTCCAATCAAAAGAGTTGACCTTTTAACCAAAAGATGAACGTTCAATCAAACAAAAATTAATTTGCTTGAGTATTCATACCTTTGATTAAAAATTTAACAACTTCCTTGAAACTGTATCTAGTTTGAAAATGGACAATGAACATTGGCAGTTCATGTATTTTGTTGCAAAAATGTCTGTCTTTTCATTTTCTCAGTATCTCGTATAGTTTTGTTGCAGATTGAAATTTAAAAAAAAATTATGGATAAAACCAGAACCGTTGGTGAAAAATGATTCATCAACGAAGTCGTCCTTTCTTTTTATGCCAACAGAATACAGACAGAAGAACCGACAGACACCTTCGTAAAAATCATTTTGGCGAAATCAGGGCGTTCTGACACTTGGAAAAAAGTAGCTCTATCTCAGTGAAAAAAAAATCGTATGGAGTTCCCATTTAGCATAGCTGATTCGAAATCTTTCTACCTGTTAACCACGTTTCTCGTATATGGGTGACAATTTTCGTGTTGTTGTAAGAGCAACAAATCTGAAAAAAATGAATGTTGACAATGCCTAAATTGGGAAGGTCAGCTTTCATCTGTTCCTAAAGTCGCAGAAATGTCCATAAAAATGAAAAAAATTCAAGTGGATTACTTGCCTATATTTTAATGAAGCCTAGCATTACAAATTAGGAAATATTGAAAATCATGGTCACCAGAATTGGTAATGCAAGGAAATTATTTACGGCTAGAGTGGTGATGTTGAGAAGAATCAATGTTTAAAAAAAAGAACTCAGTACACTGATAAAGCCAGAACCAATAAAAAGTGGATAAAGATGTATATTTTCCTGTAACTTGAGTCCGCATAATTATGTTTTAAATGAGCTACGCTAAAGTTTCAGGTTACTAAGATTATATTCTATGTCTACAGTAATGACTAACTTACAGTTACATTTTTGTAGCGTAATTTTTTTGCAACTCATTTAAAAGAGTATTAAAAAGAGTAACATTCTCACTCTTCAATTTTTCAAATATTGCTTTATTCTAAAATGTCAATGTTCAAATGTCGGTTTGAACGTTTCCGGAAAAAGAAATTCTCAACTTTTTTCAAATCGGTCTACATTAACCCGTGTCCAATAAAATTTGATTTCACCCCCCCCCCTTCTAATTCATTTGTCCAGTGTCCAGAAAATGCCCCGAAAAATGCAGAATATCTGTTTCATGTAAAATTCATGCTAAAGACGGTATTTTTTTAACTCTTACTCAGGTTATTAATATTAGATAACACTCAAGATTTTTTTGTTTAGGATATTTGGCATATGTGCAAATATTTCCATGCAAGGAAACGTCTTTATGTTGAAGATAATTTTATGAGATTTTAACATAACATATACTACTCGTGATAAAGTGCAACATTGACATGATAGAACTTGCTGCGAGATTATTATAGTTAATAGTTAAAGACCTAAAGTAAAGACAATTATAAGCCTTTTCTGTTAACTATATTCAAACGTATTCTTCACATCTAAAAATATAGCGCGCGTACATTTTTCTTTATGTATGCTCATTTTTCATGTAAATTTTCAAAATGAAGTGATTAGGGTGCAAAATTCATAGTAAATTTTAGACAAATTAAAGCTACTTCTTTAAGTAAAGTAACTGCAAGAAGTTGATATTGTTGCTGTGCAATGTATCTGTAACGAGTTACTTCAAAAACAAAGTTACCTACCCCATACAACTTGTTGGCTTTGGTGGCTCGAAAAAGATCGGCCTGAAGAAGCCTGCCATCTCTTCTTAGGAGGAAGTATAGGAGGAGACTTGCTTCGCGAACTCAATTCTGTAAAAGCAAATAGAAATGGATGAATTTTTAATATTAAAACTGAGAAAAACTCGATACAGAAATTGCAGTTTCATTCATTCAAGCCTATGTCTTCTGACGTAGCATATTTTGCAACGAACTAAAGTTAATCGTTAACATAAAATAAATGGATTTCTGGCACTTCAGGGACCGCAACTTAACATCTATAACCTTTATGCAGGGTATGCTAGACTCTAGTGTCCGGACTTATATGGATAAACAGACGTACATGTGCAAGTGGGAATCCAAAGCAGTGTAGCGCCCGGTGTTTTATTACTCAAAAACTAAAACTTCCAACTGATTTTTGGAAAAGAAAATTTCGATTTATTTAAAAAAATTTTATACAGCTATATTAGTCCGGAGACTTGAGTCTGCGGCACCCTGTATCTTAATCATTGCGGAGATACCGAGAAGCTGAATTACTCCTGACAAGCTTCGTGGTTCCACAGAGCTAGTACGGCGGTTAATGGACGATATTGCGACCAACCTTGCATTTTTTTTCTAGAGCATTCAAACTTGGGTCATTTGTAGTATATACCACCAGCTTTTTTTTAAGAAGTGGATACAAGGTCGAAACCCCGGGAGAGCAGCGATATAGCGGGATGCCTTCCACTTGACATTTAGTAGTTTAAGGCATATGTCGACCATGGCGATGGGTTGTGGAAGGGCTTTCCTACCTTTCAGGATCACAATAAAAAAATACCGTAATCAGAGTTTTACTATCAAAATTTCTTGCAAAAATGATATAGCCGCGGCATTTTTGGATGAAAATACCTTCTATTAAGCTCAAACCTAATCATTGATGAAGAAATATGCGTGCATATACATTTTGCCTTCTGCTGGGTGCCTTATGGTCTACCCTGCCCGAAGGCCAACCCAAGGGACTGCTTACTGGTGAAGAGAATCAACGTTGTCCCGCTGCTAGAGTTATGTTTGAAAGACCTGATGGTGATAGTCACAGATCTTAAAGGAATAGGGAAGCTAGTCATGGGATCGGCCTACTCACCATATGACAGCGATACCAACCCACCAATGCAGTGGAGGTACGTACACTAGTACCCTGTCTTCCTCTTCTGCTGGGGTGCGATGCTAATTCCTACCATACTTTGTGTGCGAAGTCTCTGACGAACCCACTCTCTCAGATCACGCATAGACAGAATAAGAATTGGAATCCTTTGTACCCACAGCCCCAAGTGCGCCAAAAATCCAAGAAGAACAGGCTGGGACCAGTTTTTCAAGGAACTAAGGAGTGCACTTTCGGAGATGGCAGTTGGCAGCCAAGATTTCCATGGAGGCCATAAAATCTACTTTTGAAATTAATTGTGAGCCCACAAGATTCCGGAAGGCTGGGGAGATACACGGGTGGAACGGGAAACTCAAAGAGCTTCGCAGGGAAACCAGAGAGAAGTTTAGACATGTCAGTACTGGCAAAACGGATGAACTATGGATCTTATTTACGACGTTGAGGGATGAATTCAGGGGTGCAATGCGTAAGACGAAGCAAGAAAGCCGGACCAACATTTGCACAGACATCGAGAAAGGAGCAGAGGCATCTAGACTGGACAATCTGCTCTCTCGAAACCCGGATGCTATTCTTGGCTATTCTTGGTCACATTTTCTGGGCTTTAAAAGGAAAGAGCCGTAAACCACGCCTCCAAAGAGGTGATCAGGGAGACCATGATTGCACATGGTGTTTCTATTGCAGTCGTGGTATGGACCTGCCACATGTTGGCCAATAGGAACCTAAGAACGATGAAGGGTGATACCACTTATGCGGCACTGTTGACTCTGGATGTCCACAGGAAGGGGTTTTATCGCCCCTGCTGTGGTTTCTGGTAGTGGATGAACTACTTCATCTGCTCACGAATCACGGCTACCCCATTATAGGCTACGCGGACGATATACTGGTTATCGTGCGCGGCCAGCAACTGGATGTGCTCTTCGGAGTAATGCAGCAAGCACTGGGGATAGTGGATTCTTGGTGCAAGAAGACTGGATTGTCGGTCAATCCGAGCAAGACAAATGCGGTTATATTCGCCAGACGGTATAAATGGGGAATGACGAGTAGACTGAAATTGGTAGGACAACTACTGGAAATCAAAGAACGAGCTAAATATCTAGGAGTCATCCTAGATAAGAAGCTGTCATGGAACGTGCACCTGAAAAACAAACGCAAAAATCTAGTAGCATCTCTATGGCTCTCTGGGAGAGCCATAAGGAAAAGCTGGGGCTTATATCCGGAGACGCTTACGTGGATCTACACAGCGATCCTGCGCGAGCAGTGTCGTACTCTCCACTGTGAAGACGCGACTGCG
>CAKNWT010317031.1:0-33319 GCA_932066315.1 Andricus coriarius
TTGACAGAATTTTGTATTGTCGTCGGAAGGTCGTATGTATACAAAGCTTCAAGACGATTAGATATGTGGAGGTGTATCTAAATTAAATTGCAAGATTTCACTTTAGCATGCATACATACATACAAACAGAACCACATATAAAGTCAAATAAAAGCATGTAAAAAAAGGAATTTTCCAAGAAGGGGAAAGAGTGTGGAGTCAGTCTGTACAACAGTCATACAGAATCCTCTAAACTCTAAACTTCAACTTCAGGGTACAGTTTATCGAAAATTCCCTGAATGTCAGGTTTTCCCTTACATTCCCAGACCAATTTTAATTTCCTTGACTTTCCGAAATTCCCTGACCTGTAGTAACCTTGATATGGTAATATCTAGGAGTCTGGGGTAAGGGTCTCTAAAATCCACAGGTGAAGCCTGACCCAGGATCGACTGTCCATTTTCAGGATCATCCCGATTTTTTTTCAACGGGAAACTGAGAGGAAATTTATGACCTCTTGTTAGAAGGGCTCGCTTCGTAACCAGCTTTTTGAGGCACTTCGACTCAGGTAAAGGATGGTGATCCTTCTTGACAGCTCTGTGTTAAAGTTAAAGCTAAGTAGATCTGACCTATTAACGGTAGAATTAAAAAAAAAATAATGCAAGTGGTGTCGAACAAGCACTTTTTAAAGTTGTTTCCTCTTTTTATTCAAGCCAACGGCTTCAATGTATACGCTTCCAGTTGGCTCACCTCACACCTCGCTAACGATAAGTTTCGTAGATGTTGAGAGCCTCGAAGGTGGGTTTGTGTTCGCTGACATGTTACTTGTAAAACTCCAGTCCTCGCTAAAGTCAAAAGTTACACGAAACGTTTGTATGAAAAAGTACGTGTGCGCCACACCTGTGTGTGTTATGAACTGCAAACTCAGAAACTGCAACGATACCTGTCAAAAAGACCCGTGTGTCGCTGCAGGTCTAAGAAATCACACATGTGACTTCAAATAGACGCTTTTAACTTCGGTCTCGTTAATGACCATCATCACTGAATCGAACCACCTTTACTTCCTTTCAACGTTTTTACGCCAATTAGAGCTTCTCTTTTCGCTCTTGTTAATGTTTCAACTTTTTTCCATTCACATACTCTAATAGTTTTGAGCAAAGAGTTACGTGGAAACAGTGTTTAACTACGTGGTCCGTTATTTCTAATGGCTCTTCACTTTTAGACAATTTTTTGTGCAAGTATATCATTCGAGACAGTTCACGAAACCACATATTAAAAAGTTGAAAGTCTTGGTCACTTGTCATTTTCACATTTGAAAATAGTGCAATCAAAACATATTTTTACTTTTAACATTCATATAATTAACACTAATTTTTGGTTTTGTGGCTTTTGGGTCAGTAAATGATGAAAAAGATTTAGATTTCCATCAGACGTTTCGGCTCCATATATGGCCCCTCTTCAGTGATTTATTCATCAAAGTTACACTTTTGGTATAAGTTTTTGGTACATTTCAATGTGAGAAATTTCAATGTGAGAAATGTGAAAATTGTACTAACGATACATCAAATTTCATATAAACATACTAACCAGTTACCTAAAGTTGTTGCTTCTCAAAATTGTTATATTATTTTTAATTTGTGCATACGAAAAGGCATGTAATTATTCCACAGTGTCTGAATGTAGGTGATTCTGCAGTACGTTTGCCAATATGGATCAAATATTAAAAATGCATTTTTAATTAATTTAAATGAATTGAAAATAATATTAGAAATCTCTTCCAATTTTTGAAACCCCTTCTAAGTACCTAACTTGTTGTGAATAAATTAATTCAAATCCCTTTAAATATTATAAAGTCGACTATAAAATCCCGTGAAATTCTATGCAATCTGATATTTCCTGAAATCCTCGAAAATTGATTAAAATACATTTATTTATTATTATTATATTTTATTTATTTATAGTTCATACTGATAATTAGATGTTTAAATAAATTGTTTAAGCAATTTATTATTGTTTTTAGCAATTTTCTCTAAGAATAGAGTTAGAAAGTCGCGGTTTTTTCAAAAATGTTTTTTTTTCTGTCCAATTGTTAATTCGAATAAGGTAAAACTTACTTATTGTTAACAAAATTATTTGTTTAAACAATTCATTATTATTGTTGATTATATTCTCTTAGACCAATGATAGAAAGTTACCGTTTTTTTTTAATTTTCCACTTTTTCTTCAATTTTCAATTAGCGTGAAGTGTATAATTAACTAAAGTCAACAAAAATAATTGTTTAAACAACTTATTATTATTGTTAATAATATTCCATTTGAAAAATGCTAGAAAGTTGCGGGTTTTCTGCAATTTTCAACTATTTTTCTACTGTTCACTTGGATTAAGTGAATAATTAATTCAATTGAGCAAAAATAACGATTTAAATTATTTATTATTGTTTATAACTATCTTCTTTTTTATTAATGCTAGATAGTTGCGTTTTCTTCTGAAATTTTTAACTTCTATCCAGTTTTTACTTGGTAAAGTAATAAATAATGCAAGTTAACATAGTTATTTAAACAATTTATTATTGTTTATAACTATCTTCTCTTAGATAATTGCTAGAACACTGCGGGTTTTTCATTAATTTAAAACTTTTTGTCCAATTTCTATTAAGAGCGAGGTAATAAGCAATGGAATTTATCAAACATAATTGTTTGAACAAGTTATTATTGTTTTTAACTATATTCTCTTGGAGTGATGCTAGAAAGTTGCGAGTTTTTCTAAAATGTTCAGCTTTTCTTTGACTTTTTAGTCAGGATAAAATAATAAATATTAATATTAATTTAAACAAAAAGGCTCTCAGTAACAACTTAAAAGAAAAAATTACAAATAATATTATTCATATAGAAAAATTTAAAAATATTTCAAATATCGGTTTTGTTTTAGAAAAATATATTCACGAAAAAGAAAGAGATTGTTTAAAAAATCATTCTTGCTATTTTTTATTTCTTCATAACCAAAAAGGCAAAGCAAAGATAAACATTGCAGAAAAAACTGCAAATTTCTAGCACTTATCTAAGAGAAGATAGTTATGAACAATAATAAATTTTTTAAACAACTATGTTTGTTAACTTGATTATTTATTACTTTACTAAGTAAAAAGTGGGTAAAAAGTTAGAAATTTCAAAAATAACCGAAACTATCTGGCATTAATGTAATTGAAAATAGTTATAAACAGTAATAATTTGTTTAAAAAATTATTTTTGTTAAAAGAAATTAAATGTTAACTCACTCCAAGTGAAAAGTGGACAAAAATTGGAAAATTTCAGAAAAAAACCCAATGTTTAGCATTATTCAAAGAGAATATTATTAACAACAATAATAAATTATTTGAAAAATTATGTTTTGTCAACATTCATTAACTTTTACCTCACTATAATTAAAAATGGAACGAAAAGTGGAAAATTTGTTAGAAAACCCGTGAGTTTCTATCACCATTCTAAGCAAAATTGCTAAAAACAAAAATAAATTCTTTAACCAATTTATGAAAACATCTAATGATCAGTATAAAGTAGTATTTTATGTATTAGAAACAATTTGCATACAAAAACCGCAAAAAATCATAATTATCGCCAAAAACTCGCAAAACCCATTTTTTCAGTTATGGGGGTTTTTCGGGACCCCATGAAACAGACTTATGGAAGTGATATATAAAAATTAATATTTTATTAATATTCTATGGCTAATTTTGAAGAGAAATGTTGAGCTTCAACGCGATCCACCTAATATTGACGATTTTGAATAAAAACGTATTTTTTTCTTACAGGAAATACGTCACTTCAAAAATATAATTTTTTTCAAATACAAAAAAATTGATTTTTTTGTGGATTCGAAAAAATTTTCGGGTGATATGCACAAAAATAAGAGAAAAAAAATTTGCAATGCATTTTTGGACCACCATAGTGACTATGTAGCAGCCCTGATTATTTTTTACAGTTACTTAAAGTGCTTCTGTCAGAGATTCGAGACTTTTGAAATTTATTTTTCTCAAAATCTCTGAGTTTTCTCTGTCTCACGAAATTCCCTGACTTTTCCCTAATTTCCAGGTTTTCATTTACGTTCGACCACCCCGAATTTAACTAAAATACAATCCCTACGTTCTTGAATGTATTTCCAACTTTATTGCAAACTCGCAATCAACAAATCTACATTCTTCAGCTCAATAAAATACTTTTTGGGAAACTTTTATTTTTTATTTTCAATTTATCTTTCGAAATCGTCGGAACTTTATTTCTGGTCTCGCGAAGCGCACCAATTTATATTTAGCCATTGAAAAGCTCATCTTCCGCCTTTTTCGTGCAACCAGTTTCGAAATAGGGTAGTCTGCAACGACAAAGTCGTATCTCTGGAATCGTAAAAGAGTTGGAAATGTGGATAAACGTGATCACCGTCGCGGATTACTCAGGATCTTCTTCTGCGCGACGTCAAATAACTTTTGCAGTCGCAATACTCTATGCTCTATCTCTATGTGTCTATGCGTACTATATCCTATACCTATTTTATTGGCAGAAGCACTCATCCCCGTGATAGAATCCAGCGCACGAGTCAATTTTTTCTGCAACCGGGGTTTTATTGGCGCAGCCGATCATCTCTTTGTGGTACCCTATTGTAAGCATTGGTCCACGTAAACGAAATTGCCAAGGGGTGCGATCGAAAAGGCCGAATACAAAGCGATACTATTTGGGCGTGACTGCAACCAATTCGCCATGACATCACCCAACAGTAGGGCCAAAGCCCTGAAATATCGTGTGCTGGCTCGTCTCACTTTATCTACAGTTATCATTTCAAAGTCTGCAATTCCAAATTGAAAAAGACTTCGCGGATAAATTTTTCGTTCATGTTTAATTATTATTAGGGTGCTACACAAAAGTGAATGAATTGGCTTTTTGTACTAAACTTGCACCCGTACTAATTGTGTCTTTTGGTATTGAAACGACCATTCATTTGTAGCAGCTTAAAAAATATATAGGGAAAACGTGGATACCAGTACGAAATCAATAATGGGAAAAAGTGACTGGATCTTAGAGCAAAATTTCTATATCTCTTTTCATGAGTAGCAGTTTTAAAAACGAGTTTTATAATCAGCCTTTTTACCACTTACTTGCTATTTTTTAATTGAAAAACTTTGTTTCCGAAATAGCTATGAAAATTGTGTTCGACCGACAGATTATCATTTTTTAAGGAATTAAATTGCTTTTACTATTCATTCACTGGGTTTTTCGATTCGTCAAAGTCTTGGCTTCCAAACCGGAAGGAAGTGAATAAATTGTTGACAGGTTAAACTTGAGTATTCAAATAAATTCTCTGCTACTAACCAAACAACTTTTACATAAATAAGCAAGTTCATGCCTTTTACCAACATAACCAAATCAAATTATTCGCAGCTTTTTGTCTTTGATAGTTGGCAGCAATGACTGTCATGGTTGCATTTTTATAACATATTGAAAAATAACCAATGCATACATGGAAAAATGTTTTTGAATAACAGTTTTGGTTTATTGTTTTATGAATTTACAACTTTATTCAACAACTGATCGGAAAAGCTTGAAATGTGAATATTCACTTCGCACCAGAAGAGTACCATCTGAATAAAATTGCAACGTGTTAAAAAAGTATGATATAGGATAAATGGCTAATAAAATTCATTTTATTGCATGGTTATCTATAACATTAATAATCAAAAATCCAATTTTGTATGTTTTTCCACACTAGTTCATTATTTATCAACAATATGACTTTAAAATTATTTCTCTCTACCTCATACTGGGGTCTCTTATACTTAAAGGTTCATCACAGATTTGGGAAGTAACTTGTTATAAGTACCTAAGTTACTGAAAAGTTACGTTATTTGTAACTTTTAGGGTAACTTCTTTACTATTTTGAAAAGTGACTTTTAATGTAACTTCGAACTTTAATTTAAGTTACTTTAAAGTTACTTTTGTGGTTTTTGTACACTGAGAAAAATGAATAGTTGAGGCTACTACCTTTTTATTAGTAAACCATTAATTGGTTCTTACAACTATTCAGTTAGTAACACCGACTGAGCAAGTAGTAGTCTTCTCAGCTGAACTGACGCTGAACTGACATTTAACTGACATCAGCGTCCCTAAGGTGTCCCGAAAAAAAGATGCCCACGTGCCCACTGGGATCCTTTTAATTCAGATTTCGATATAGCGACAGATATTTTAATTAGTCCCTATATAACAAAAAGAAAATAGTTATAGCTACAAATATATCAGTAGACATGACTAACTATATTAGTAAGTTCAACTACCTACAGATAGTCGTTTTGACAAACTAAAATAGTAAGTCTACCTAATTAGATAGTAACGGCAACTACTTATTCCCCAACTAACAAAAATAGTTCTCACAACTAACTAAATAGCAGTACCAATATTTACTAACTAAAATAGTTGTCCTAAAAATTTTATTAGTTGTCCCAACTAACCTTTTTCAGTGTATGTCTCTTATTAAGAGAGATTTATTAAACAGTTATAGATAACAAATTAATCTCTTTTGGTTAAGGATTCAGCTACTTATTTGAAAATTCTTATTTTTTGACTGAATTCAACTGTGATTGATTCAAAATTAAAATCTCGTTTGATGTAAATAATATCAACTATTATATTTGCCGTTGAAAATTCATCTATTTTGGTTGAAAATTTAACTGCTTCATTGAAAATTCCTGAATTTTACTAAAAATTCGACTATTTGATAGAAAATTCAACTATTTGTTTGATAAAGAACTTTTTTGTTGAAAATTCGTTTTTTTTTTTTGAAAATTCAACTTTTTTTTAGAAAATTCGTCTGTTTACCTTGAAAATTCAACAATTCAGTGGACATTTTTTTCTTTCTTTGTTCAAAATTCGGCTTTTTCGTTTCCAAATTTATCTCTTTTGATAAAACGTCTTATGTTTTTGGTAGAAAATTCAACTATTTTCGTAGAAATTCAACTCTTTTGGTTGAGGATTCAGCTACTTTTCTGAAGAATCATTCAACTGTGATTTGAAATCAAAATCTTTTTTGGTTGAAATAATATTACCTTTTATATTTTTCGTTGAGAATTCATCCATTTTCGTTAAAAAATAGTAGGAAATTCGACTATTAAACTATTTGTTTCAGAATTCACTTCTTTGTTGAAAATTTAAATCTTTTATTGAAAATTCTACTGTTTGGTAGAAAATTAAACTTTTGGTTGAAAAATAACGAAAATTTTGGTTGAAAAGTCATAGTTTCGGTTTGAAAATTCTCCTCTTTTGTTTAAAAGTTAAATATTCAGTTGTTTGGTTGAAGATTCATAATTTCAGTTAAAAAAATTATCTTTTCTGTTGAAAATTGAACTATTTTGTTTCTAATTGGTTGGGGGGGGGGGGGGGTTGACAATTCAACTATTTGGTTCAAAATTAACTTTTTTGTTGAAATTCAATATTTTCGGTAAGAAAATTCAACCATTTGGTTCAAAAGTGAGAACATTTTCGTTGAAAAGTCATATTTTTGTTTTGAACATTCAACTCTTTTGTTGAAAAGTGTTGCTTTTGGTTTGAAAATGCATCTTTTGGTAAAAAGTGTTACTTTTGGTTTGAAGATTCGTCTTTTGGTGAAAAATTTAACCATTTTGGTAGAAAGTCCAACTATTTGGTTGAAAAGTTACTTTTTTCTTGGAAATTCATCCTTTTGGCTTGAAAATTCAACTCTTTTGTTCAAAATTCATATACTTTGTTGAACATGCAATATTTTTACTTAAAATGTTAGGAATTTAAAGCGCTTCAAGTTGAATCACAAAAGAGGTTTTTTTTGTGCGAAATTGGAAACATTTTAGGTCCTGGTACTTAAAATTGCTCATTAAATTGCAGGATGCAGAAAAACAAAACATGTTCAAAAAAATCTGATACTAAATAGTATTTTCAATTTAAATATTTTTTGTTCATTTTAGGAGATATTGCAATTCACAATTAAAAAGTCAACCTTGTGTTAGCATTTGTATAGAGTTCAATCTAAAAAATAAACCAAAAAATATAAAGAAATATTGACTTTTTTTGAAATTCTAAAAAAAACATATTTTTGTAATTTTAACGAAGTGTCTCGTCGTCCCGAATGTCAAGATAGGTAGAGCTGGGGAGAGTCAAAATGTGGATTTCTAAATTCACATGTGGATTTCTAAATTCAGTCCTGCTGATGCGGGACCGAAATCAGTCTCATTTCGGTTAATCTCAATGCCAAACTATAAGAGGATATGCGCTTTTATTTATCGCCAAATTCCGTGTGCGAAAAAAGCGACTGGTAGATTTAATATGCTATTTTCAATCGATCCTAAAAAAATCTGAATAGTCTCGAGTTTCGCGCTAATTTATGTGCATCCGTGACCGACTGGTTTCTCCAAATATGGAAAAAGGCTGATTTTCCTAGAAATTATATTGTATCGTCTTTAAATGGAAGCGGTATCCTAACCGGAAGTTTATATAGTAGTATTCTTTTATAACTATATTCCTGCATCTGGTTTTCATGGTTTTTACAACACAATAGACTCTTTCGTCACGGCACGTAACGCTCTGACAATACGAATAATTTTAGACAATTCAGGAATAGGATGTATTTTTTTTTTATTTATCCTTTCAACTTAAAAGTTAATTCATAATAAGTATTTTTAAATCGTCAATATCTATAAAAACAATACTTTTTGGAACAAAGTTCTTAGCCATTTTTTCTTGTTTATTCTGCATTCATGGTTTGTACCAACGTATCAGGTGACCAACTATTTTTAGTAGACTTGTTCGTAAAATAATAAGTAAACTTAATTTTATATTCTAGACTGACATATAAAAAGGAGCCCGGAATTTTTAGTGTTACCAAAAAAAATATGAATAATAACTATCTTTAAATTTTCAATTCCATATTTTAGATGCTTATTTTCAAACATATATTTTTTCAGAGTAATTAATAGAATAATTAAGATAAAGTTTAGAGAATAAATTTTCAAATTGAATCTAGCTTTGAACATTGTATAAAAAAATGAATATGCATATAGAGTGCATGGTTAGAGTTGTAGTAAATTGACATTCGCGTATTTCTGTAGTCCCTGGATATAATGCACATTTAGCTTCATTATTTATATTCTGCGGGCCTCATAATTGTCGTCCAGACAGTGTCCTGAAATATTTAAATTATCGGTTGCGAATCTCTAATTAAAACGTCCTGTGCATAAAACGTTGCTTTTTCAAATACACGAGCACTGCTCTCCTATATTTTAACGAGCAGAGCTGTTCTGGCTTATATCCAAATACGATATGAATTACAAGTCAAAATTATGATTACGCCCAACCAATGTATACTATTGATATATTATTAATGACAATGGATTTTCCATTTATTAATATTTAATATATATATATATATATATATATAAGATATTAATATTACTAATTTCAGATATTCATCAATATATTACTGATTTAATAGAAAACATGACGAATCTCGAAAATGATATTGTACAGACTCAGTCGACATAATTCTTCAACAAATTTAACCATGATATTTTTTTAAAAATTAAATCTTTTGGAGGTAGACTTATAAAATAACCTGTCAGGAAGTTATATATAGTTTAGAGAACCTATCTAAAAAACTATTCCACACAATGTAACAGAGATTCTATCCTTAGAGGGTAACATTTTCTAAGCCCTACAACAAGAGAACCCTCCCCTTACTGATTACATCTTGGGTGTTTAAAGTAAGACTCTCAGGATCTCTGATAAAGACCTTTATTACCTCAGAGCTAATTTGTCTGTTTATATAGAAACGTATTCAACTTCCAGCATAATATAGGATCCTATTCAAAAAGTCTTAAATTCAAAGTTTGATAAAACAATAAAAAATTATAAAGAATAGTCCGAACCTCCTAATACAAAATCAGACAAGGGTGATGTCACACAATTTATTAATAAAAAATATAGATTACAAACAGAAAATGTTACAACTTTTGGAAGATAAAAACACATATGAAATTATTAAAAAAACTAAAAACAAAATCTAGAATGATCTTAAGAATATTGTCAAAGAACGGTGGGATGACACTACAACTGACAAAAAAAACATACAGCAATTTCTTCATATTTACGAATTGTTTGCCACCATTGATCTACCGCTTGATTGAACTATATACATAAACCAAATAAACCTGTCAGAACGGTAACCTCCTTCATCGTTCACCATTATAAAATCCGTCACAATTTTAAAAATATCTTCTATGCAATATTACAAACAATTTAGAAAATAAAACACTTTAATATATCAGGCGATTATGTACAGTTTGTTCTTTAGATATTATGTCCTTTCTATGTTTTCTTGTATAAACCAAAACTTAGTTTATACTTTAATAAACCAAAAAAATTGAACTAATTCCAACAACAAACTAAATTAATTTTCGCAAAATGCGATGAAGGTATTAGACTTTGTACAGACCATAATGCATACGTTTGCAATTCGACTGCATAATTTTTAAACAAACATACGGCACACCCATGGGCTCACCAATATCATCATTGGTGGCAGAACATGTTCAACAAGATATAGAAGATATTGTCAAAATTAAATTCTTTAAAACATAATTCTACTTCTGTTATATACATGACAACCCTATTTTTGTACGCAAAAGGTGATCTCTTTCAAATTTTACATGATTTCAACCAAACATGTGGAGCAATAAGTAGTGAAGCAAGTCATGGAAAGGTGGAGTACTACAAATCTCTTTAAAACAATCTTTTAGCAGAAGAATTACCTTTTTAGGTACAAATTTAATTATCAATCAACGTTATATAGAAACTTATTGGCAATAAGGGTCGATAGGATTAGAACGAACACTTAATTTTTTCTTTAACCATAACATTCAACACAAGAAGGGTGTTATTTTCTAGTTAGCTGACACTCTTTAAGATCAATATGTTTATCAGAACCTGAATTGTAAAAGAAAAACATAGGATTCATTTATAAAACCTTAATCAATAATAATTATCGGTATGCATTTATAAAGAGTAATATCAACAAAAGCCTCAAATTCATAGAGCAACAATTTACTATAAAAACAAATCAGTTAAAAAACAATAGTCTTCTCTAGAGTTATTGTCTTAAGATATTACAATGATCTTTATTAACATGTACTAAGAATCTGCAAACAATTAAGTATCAGCATTACCTTGTCGAATAAAAATAAACTTCAGAATACTTTATTGCAGTCTACCAAGAATAGTATAGAACATCGCAAAACAAAAAACGAAGAAAGACAGCTTTGTGCAAACACTCAACATGATTTAATCATAGATTTGACTTTGAGAACAAAAAAGTTCAAATATTTGATGTAGATAGCAATTATCATGACAGGAACATATTAGACATATTTCATATTGCTAAAAATCAACGTACTGTTATTTTAGATCAGACACTGAAAATTTAAACATAATACACCATGATATCATAGACTAATTTGGTAACATTCAATGAATATCAGATTTTAAGTAAACTTGCATAAATTTTAACCTATGACTACAACCATGTGGTCTGTATACACTTTGCATTATTGGTTAAAATTTTTTAAGTAAAAAAACCATGCTTTTATTTGAAATAATTTATTTTCAAACCCTCAAAAAATTGTAACATAGGTAATAATGCTTTCTATCACAATAGCCAAAACATTTAGTTTTCTAGAACTTGACTTGTTTTCTCGACTGTATACCTGGAACTTTAATAACTTACAGTAAAGTGCCTGATATTTTTATAATACTTTCACTTCCACATGCAGTAAATGTCAAATTAAAAATTTATGAACATTATTCTAAATATAACTAATTATTACAGAAAAACCATCTACCTTTACATGTGTTGCTGCTCGCAAACTTTTCACATAATGGAATTTGGTAACTAACGAGGAAAAAGTCATATTCGGTATGTATCCTAGTTGTAAATTCATAATTGGAATAGTTATGATGATACCCGTGCAAAAATTGCCCTACTTGGCACCATTTAGACACGATTGACATTAATAATTTTGTTTGTGAGGTTTTGATGATCTAACCAAACCTAGCAATTTTTTCTCTAATTAAATTAATTAAAATTCTAATTAAAAAGACTTAATAAATTAGAAAAGAGCGTTACAAAACTAACCTTAAAGAAAGTTGCACATACAGTTAAAATTCCTTTACATAACCATATTATTTATTGTTTTCACTAATTCTAATGGAAAAATTCTATTAACCCTCCTAGTACCAGGTGGGGTCAGATCCGACCCCATGTTTCATTCGTTCCAGGCTAGCGCATGCGTGGAAAGGAGGAACGTCTCTTCCGCTTGGGTAACCTTTCCTTCAGTCTCGCTCTAGCCATCAGAGAAGCTACTTACTTCAGGTGCATGAAATGTCAACGACAAGTGTGTGGGCAACACAAACAAATATTACGTCCCCAATGTTCTTCTCAAATAGAAAAAGATACTTTATAGATAAGCGAAAATATTTCAAATGGTTCTTTACTATTTCTTCTTATTGTTTACCAAATTAGGCAAATTTTGTTTATTTTTTCGTCTTTTTGACATTAATTATAGATGTTACCATGATCGTGAGTGGTTAAAACATTGCAAGTAGAACACCTCCAAGAATGCAGGAATCGGATTTGAATAGCGGCTTTTAGGTGATATGGAAGAAGTCTGAATTCGAAGTATTAATGGGAAAATTAATCAAAAGAGTTTTATTTTGCTGTATTTTAAATAATAAACGATTTTTTTATATTAATAAAAGAGTTTTTATGCAATAAAAAAAGGTGGGGTCGGATACGACCCACCTGGTCTTTTGGGTCTCTAATCCCCACCTGGTATTAGAAGGGTTAAGATTAGATATTGTTTATGTCATGATTGTTTGCATTTTGAGTAAGTGCGCCATGCGACATCGGCGCTAACATTATGTAAAAAAATGCAGCTCTTGAAATGGTGTTTTAAAAGTGTGAAGACGTATGGGAACGCCTAAACGAAGAAAGAATAAGCATAATAATGCATTCCGACGCGTTTGTGGTTATTTTACCAGCTTAAATGATGGAATATCATTTTTCCAGACAAAAAGTTAATTAGTTATATTAATTCGATTCTTTTTCGAGGTAGTAAGTGCTGAAAAATGATCGGCTTCTGCATCGATAACCGTAACTTGACCGGATAGCAACAGACTTTTCCTAAACGTTCAGCCTTCGAACGACTCTAATAAAAAGTATATTTTTGATTAAAAAGTAATAAAAGCTCGAATAAAAGTACTTTTCCATTAAAAAGTAATCTTTATTCTGTACAATATTATTATAATTTCAGAAACTAGGGCATTCATGTAAAACACTGGGAACGCCCTGACAAGTTTTCTCTAATTAGGGTAATCATCTGCAAAAAGCGTTACAAACCATATTTGCCAGTTTATCCGACCAGAGCCACAACAAGAGCCATATCAAGATTTCTACGCGGGTACTTATGTACATTCTCCGTATTTCTGAAGAGCCATGATATGGTGAAACGCATAGACAATTCTCTACAGAAATACTTGCATTATTCATCTTCAACAATTCTAGACCTAAAGCCAAAACAGAACCAACGCCTATTAATTTATTCATTCGTTCAAAAGCATAGTCTCAACTCTCTTTGCGTATTCGACAAAAAATCTCGAAAAAAGTGTTACGTATCCCTGTGAACGAACGCTCACACAAATATAAAATTCTTGCGCCCACTTGTAAGTGTGAAAGGATGAAAATGCAGAGAGCGGAGGAGTAATATAAAGAAACCGGCGGATTATGTAAACCTGCTTTTATCGGTGGCGCCTAATTAAAAATTCGTACAATGGGGGCGTCGATAAATGTCAAGTCGAGTTAGTGGAAACGAGGGTTGCTCGATGTGAGACGTATGTGAAATGAAAGGCGTATAGATCAGGTGTGCCCACTTTTGTTTAAATGCGATCGTATACGAAGAGCAGGTATGAATCAGAATCAAGGGAAGCCAGCGGGTATGAATGACATCCCATTTATATAACGCATTTTCCCCTCACCCTGCTCCATAGACAGGTAAAATATCACACACGCACTGTAAGGACGACGATGTCAGTTTACCACCCGTAGTAAAATGGTAGCGCGTGGGATAAGAAGCCGGAAATCTCAATGCGGTAACTCATACCGTACGAGCCATGCGTTACCATTGTTACCAGCTGGAATTTATTGTCCAGTCCCTGAACGGGGGTTATTTTTCGTATGCTGTCTGCTATCTGCTAACCGTGCTGACATTCGTCCCCATCAAGAATTCATACTCAAAATATGTCAGTACACACTTTATAGTTTATACACTCCCTTCGCATTCGTCACATTCCATTCTTGACGATGTTCATCCTTCCTATAAAGATAAACAAATTAATCGTAATGGTTTATTGACTTTTTTAAAAGAGAGATTATAAAAGTAACCACAAAAAGTATCCACCATGCAAAAACTTGTCAAAGAACATTGACAAAATAATAATCATTTTGATTACGAGTAATGAAAGAACAATTTTTAAAATGTTTTAGAATTTAAACTTAAAAGCTCCAAGTATCGTTAATAACCTTCGTTAATGTAACTTTGTTTTCATGAAAAACTGGATTCATTTTTCTCTGGTTCATACGAGAGAAAAAATTAGAACAGATAAATATTATTATTCGAATTGTCTGAGTTTTTTTTTATTTTTAAAAATGTTATCAACCCATGATAAAAAGTTTCTAGTGTTGAAAAACATGTAGGCATCAGTACATTCCTAAATTTTGTACTTAAAATAATTACATCAAGAACAACGAATAAGAAAAAAAAATGTATGATATGAAGTCGCAAAATCAGGCTTTTTAAGAAAACGAAGTAAGATTACAAAGTTGTAAGAAGTTCGTTTTGTAGCAATTTTCAAGAAGGAACTATTTTTTGATAAAAATCGGATATATCGATTTTTTGAAAATAAAAATGAATATTTTTCAAACACGGCTACGGCCGTTTATAAATAATTTTGCTCAATTTTCTTCTAATATTCAAATTTGTGTACAACACTAAAAAAATCTATTTTTTAATACACGTAATCAATATTTTCTCCATTGAACTTGGCCAACTTTGATTTCATCACTTAAGTGATGTAAGTAAATGAATATTCATTTATTTTATACTTGGCCAAGTTCCTAAATAGTTTTTTTTTGGTTTGATTTACTACTTTTTGGACAAAATACATACACGAATATTTTGATAATCTATACCCCCTTCCTCACATCCTCACATTACTCCCTTCCTTATTATAATAATACTTGTAATACTTAGTAATAATTATAATACATATTAAATTATTTTTTAAGAATTTAAAACATAATTAAAAGTGATATCAGTTATCAGTTTGAACTGCGTAACCAAAAAATAATTCAAAACAACTTGAATTAACTATAATAGTCTCAAGTTTAAGTAATGTGAAGTTCGCAGCAAGATGAAATTGAATATGAAAAATTTTAACAATCAAATTCTCACATTTTAGTGATACTATTAGTCATATTGTAAAATAAAAAAACAAAATATTATTGGGAAAAAATTACAGCTGATGGCGATGGATATATGAATTGAATGAACTCGAATGCATTTAATCTTAGCGATTTTTTTTCAATAAAACAAATTATCGCTACGAATCAATCATTCATTTTTATTTACATACTGTATATACGCTTTTCAACCGTGCGCAAAGATAAACAATTCCATTTTTAAAGCTAAAGTACACCAAAATTTACGAAGGATCAAAGATATTATAAACCCTAAAAAAATAGCACTGGAAATCCGCACACCTGCAGTTACAATTTTACGTTAATCGGTCCAATAGATTTTGCTGTAGCCGTGCATCAATGAAAACACAATACATTTGAACTGCATGAAAATCAATGTATTAACCAATAAAATTCGTATAAATTTCTCGAATGTAGCAGTATAAAAAATGAGTATTTTTTATGTCCAGTTATAAATGTTGATGCTAATCGGTATGATAGAATTTTATCTAGACGTGAACAAAGTTGACAGAGCAATTTTTCTCTTTTGTGGAATCCTTAAACAATTTTGAACTACTGGAAGTATTGGTAATTCCTGAAAAATAGCACTAGAAACTGATGTTGTGTCCAGTTAAAACTTCCGGTTAATAATTGCGCCGTCAATACAATAAAAGCTAAAAAAAAACCATAGTTCTTATGAAAAAAATATATGCAGTATTTTTCTTTGTAATTGTACTTGGCATTATTTTTGTAACTTAAATTTTAATAACTTAAATCATTAAACTCTTAATCATTATCATCAAACATTAAACAGTTCAACTGTTGCAGCTAATAGAGAAGGCTATAACAAAACAGTTGAAAGCATTCTTAAGAATGATATTCTGTATAAAAACATAAAGACTAGCATGGTTCCAACAATTAAAAATAAATGTAATGATATAGCCTTTATATGGCAAAACAAAATATTGATGAATGATCAATGTGCATACCGTTTAAAAACTCACAATAGTGTTACAGAAAAATCCAAAGGTCCACAAACTAAATTTATTTTTGAGACTTATTGTTTCCACAGTTGGTTCTTCTAGTTAAAATTTACCTAAATATATTTCAAATATTTTACAACAAATTTGTATAAAAACTAGTTCGCTTATAAAAAATATTTGGGATCTTAAAGATATTCTAAAAAATATTAATTTACCTAAAACCCATTCAATAGTTTCCTTATAGATGTTGTGTCGAATAAATTATTAATAATCACTAAAACTGCTTTTAACAGAACTGTTTCTTCCTTTAATAGAAAATTATATAAACAAATATTGGGTTGTCCTATGGGTTTGCCTTTATCCCCAGTAGTTTCTGATATAGTTTAACAAGATGTTGAAAAAAGAGCTCTTGATTTATTATAATTCACACCTATTCTTTATAAACGACATGTTGATGATATCCTTGCATTTGTTCCTTCTGACAAAATTGATGTTTTTAAAATGTGTTTAATAGTATAGAAGATTTTATTCAATCAACCCATGAAGGTGAAATTGATAATGTTATTAACTATGTTGATTTACAAATACTTAAAACTCTAAATGGTAATTTATTAACGAATTGGTATAAACAAACTTCTTGGTCTGAGAAGTATCTCAATTATAATTCACGTAACTTATATGTTATAAAATTGGTTTAGTAAAAGGTTTAGTTCTCGGTTTAATTGATAGATGTGTTATATTAAGTGACATTCAATTTAAAAAAGAAAATTTATATCAATTAAAAACAACGCTAGTGTGTTCAATTATCCTCAATTACGAATTATCCTCTTCATTTAGAGTATGGCATTATCACTGAACGCATTCATGAGATATATAATAGGATAATAGAAAGGAAAACAAATTAATTGATACTTATAATAAATTCGATTTAAAAGTTACTTTACCGTACATACAAGGTCTCTCTGAACGCTTAAAGAATTCATTAAAAAAACTTAATAACAATGTTTATTTCAAAAACACTATAACTTCAGATAATTATTTATTGTAGAAAAAAGAAAGCGATAGCATTGAAAATTTGTCTGGTGACATTTATTTGATAAAATTGAAATGTTGCAATAAAGTTTACATAGGTGAAACAGGTTTGTCACAACATTCTTGGAATTTTAATAATTATTTTAATTTTTATTTTAATACTATTAAAACATTAGTTTCCGGAAAAAATACTTATCAAAGACGGATCATTGAGTCTATATTCATAAACAAATTGCGTAATATTTCTGTTAATTTACATACTGAAATTTTAAACATGAAGTCAAACATTGAAGTCTTCAATTTTAAGAGAATTCTTATAATGTACATGTTTTTATTATTGACTTGAAAATTGACTGGAATATTTGATGTTGACTTGCGTTTTTGTTTTACAATCCTAATATTGTTTTGGAATGATCTTCCGTTTTTCAAAAAAGGTTTTATTAACCCTCAAGTGCTAGAACGGGTCCCAGGGACCCGAACGTTTTTTCAGCAGAGTTTTTTCATTGTCGGTCGAAGATTGGTCTGGTTTGGTTTTCCAAATCTTTATATTATAAATAATTAACTAAAAATAAAAATTAAGACAATCTGATGACCAATTTAATTTTGAGAATTAATAGGACTATCCCAAGATTCAGTTTAAATTGGGTGAGCGGTCATATTAGGAATTTAGTTGGAGTTTTTTTCACTTAAAGTAGGTAAAAAACGTGAAAAAGGAACCAAATTGCAAAGCTCATGCCTCGATAATCCTGGATGATTCTTTAAAAAGCAACACTTCCCTATTATTCCACAATGGATCTGGAAATTATTCCGGAATTATGAAATACAAATTATGTCCAGTACAACAAGCTGCCTGTTCCACTGCATCAATTTGACGCTCATTCCATTATTGAAAAAAGCGAATCGCTCGATTAACAATTCCATCAACACAATCGTCAATAATTAAATATTTTATACCATTTTCAATTGTACTGTGAAATTTAATTGGAAACTCGACCTGAATGCGCTTTGAACGGTTCGTAAAGTGAATTTATTCAAACGTTAACATAACAAGTCATGAAAATATATGTATTTATATTTTAACAAACAATAAAAATTACACTTGACATTATTATCCAATAAAAGATAATAATGAATTTGAAGATTCAATTATCAGTCTGCATTCCATGATAATTGAAACTTCAATATTGCAATTTCGACGGCAAACTTTTTAATCAGTATCATCGACGTTCTCCAGGTACTTTCCACAGTAAATTTCTGTCCGATTCGAACAATTCTGTCACGTACTGAACACTAACGAAGGAAGTCTGGAGGGAGTGAGATTCTGAGTCAGAAAATCCCCTCGGGAAGGTTACAACGTATCTTCGCTCTGTCCGATACATAGCATGTGATGTTGAATTGTGTCACAGGTTTTCCAGCTCACTGCTGGAGCTTGACAAGACAGAGTATAAAGATTACGTGACATATCGAACGAAAGTGGGTGCGCGCTCGAATTTTTCTCGCAGGAGGGAGTCAATGAAAAAACAGCTGTTTTATATATTTATATTCATTATTCATATTTTTCCCAACACTACAATAGAGGCGGTGCAAAATATATAAAATTTTAGCCAAAAAGTTGAATTTTCAACCAACGAGATTAATTTTCTAACAAAAAGACGAATTATCAACAAATTAGATGAATTTTAAACCAAATAATTAAATTCTAAAAAAAATATGAATTTTCAACCAAAAAGGTGAATATTCAACTGAAATTATCAATCCTTAACCAAAAATATGCATTTTTAAGAAAGTACTTCAGCTTTCAACTCAACAGATGCATTTTTAAACAAATAATAAAATCCTCAATCAAGACAGATATTCATTGTTAACGAAACTTATTCCCGAACTTACAAATGAGCAAATTTTCCAAAGGAAAATAAATATTGAAAATTTCCCAAATATTTTAGGAATTTCTGATACCCAAAGATGTATGTAAAATTTTCAAAACCGATCGTAAAAATTCCTTTCAAAAAGGAAATTTTTTCAAAGTATTGAGAAAATTTTCCAACTTCTTTATGAAAATAATTTTGCCTACCCAAAGATAGAAATTTAACCCAAAAAATTAATGGAAAAATTTCCGAAATTTTTGACGGTGTTGAATTGTTAATCTCAAAAGATGAATTTTCAACAACAAATGTAATAATTGATATCTCTACCAAAAAAAGATTTCAACTATAAAACCAAAAAGTGTCGAGTTTTTAAAAATGACCAAAAAGGCACAATATCAACAAAATACGTATATTTTTAACCAAATATAGTTCTATTTTCAACCAAGAGGATTAGTTTTTTACCGAAAGTACGAATTTTCATCAAAAGGTATGAATTTAGACAAAAATTAATTTTTATTCCAAAAAACAACAAATCGTCAAGAAATTAGTCAAATTTGCAAACAAAGAAATGTATTTTTAACTAAAATGATAAGTCTTCAACTAAAAGACTGAATTTTAAACTATGTATACTTCAACTTTTGATCAAATAGTTGAATTTTGAAATCTAAAATGTAAATTTTCAACAATAAAGTTAATTTTTAGTCAATTAATCAGACAGTTGCATTTTTAACCAAAGAAAAGATTAAATTTCTATCAACAGAGAAGAATTTTCAATAAGAGTTAATATTTTCAACCGAAAAATTTTCAGTCAAAAAAGAAAAAAAAAATCTAAAATGTTGAAGTGTCAAATCAGAATGACGAGATTTGTAGAAATCAGTTCAATTTTCAAAAAATAATTAATTGTTTAACCAATGAATAAATTTTCAACAAACAATGTAATAGTTGATATTTTTACCAAAATAGATTTTAACTTTAAGCCAAAAACTGTTCAATTAAAAAAAAAATATCTAAAAAGACACATTTTCAACAAAATACGTAAGTTTTCAACTAAGTAGTTAAATTTTCCACCAAGAGGATGTTTTCTACCGAAAATACGATTGTTCACCAAAATAAATTAATTTTAAACCAAAATTGCTGAATTTTCAACTAAAAAAGATAAATATTTAGTTAAATAAATAAATTTTCATATAAAAAAGAATGACTTTTCAACAAAAGAGTTAAATTTTAAACATAAGAAATCAATTTTTAACTAAAATTATCTATCCTCAACTAAAACAACGAATTTTTAACAAATTACTTTCGACCAAAAAGATGAATTTTCAAGAATAAAGTCAATTTTTAACCGCTTAACCGGACATTTGCATTTTTAACAAAAAAAGATTAAATTTCTAAACGAATGGATTTTGAGACCAAATGAGCGAATGTTTAAAACAATAGTTGAATTTAAAAAAATTGTTAGTTAAAAAAGAAAGAAAAATCCAGTCAAACTGTTGAATTTTTAAGTCAAAATGACGAATTTTTCAACAAAAAAGTTGAATTTTCAACCAAAAATAATGACTCATTTACAAAAATTTTTAATTTTCAATCAAATTTTAAACAGAAAAAGATAAATTCTTAACAGCAAGGTTGATAGTGGACTTTTTAAGCGAAAAGAATCCAAAAATAGTTGGATTTTCTTATACTCGATTCTATTAATTCAGTTCAAATTTAGTGGTAAAACGAAAAAAAAGGGAAAGCCGGCCAAAAATAAATAGGAATTTTGATCATTGATAGTCTAAAGAATAATAGATTTAATAAACACTGATGTTCATTTTTAATACTTTAAAAATGTTAGGTACATGTAGACTTATTTAATATTTTATGAAAATATGAATATTCTTGGTAATCAGGATCAAGGAAGCCAAAAGGAGCGGTGAATTAACTGCAAATGAAAATTTTTTTAAACCATAAGTTAATAATACAAGGTATAATGAAAACAAAAATTTGTGAACATGTTCCTAGTTTTTCATATTTTTCTGAAACGAAAGCCGCAGATTCAAGAGAACGCGAGTCCACGTGGACTGTTGTCATAGCCCCGTCAATCAAACTGTGTGGTATATGCATGGCCCCTTAAAAAAATGTAAATTATGGTTAGAAAATAAAGATAATTAAATTCGTTTAATTGAGGTAATTTTAGACAAAAGATTCACAGAGTGAACACAGGGCTACATGTAAATTTTATCTTTATAAGTCTAAGACCTTGAGGCGGCTCTGCTTCGTTGACTCATATGTTAAGCAAAGTTTGCCTGCTTCTGGAGTTACTATTGTCATCGAAAGGTTACTTTTTTCTGACACATTTCCTGCTGTGCCTTCCACGTGCCAAGCATGATAAGTTCAAAAATATTATAAATGATATTTCTTGCTTAAGAGTGATTTTATTATAAAAATGATTAAACTGCACACGCATCACAAAACTGCATAATTATGCAGAGCCATCGAACGGATTGCTATCTTCATTTGTTATCAACATAAAGTATTTCTTACTAAGTCCCCATAAAAATTTAATTATTGAATACTGACGAATTTTGACAAATGTATTGCATTAAAGAAAATATATTACGTAAGCCATCAAATTTAATAAAGGAAATATTAGTCACATTTTTGGTATTTCCTGTGCTTCGATAATAAGATCATAAAAGAATCAGTACTTTTCAGCACTTGATTAAAATACAGAAGCAAACGTAAATGTATGATCAGAATCTCGATTATAAATGCAAATTCCAATCGATTACCCATCAATAAATGGAGACATGTAGTCATGTATCATTCAGCTTTTATCACAAATATTTCAGGCACCATTTTCGTCAGTTTTTCGCCTTAATTCGAAATATAAATAACTGGAAATATGGTGAAATCACACCTTCAGACATCTGTCGGCGCCTTTTAGTGAATAATTATTTCCTACTGAACCGGAGATTCGTAGTATGAATATATATGTATAAGTGAAGGGAATTGACAATGCCGCCTCAAAGCATTCAATTTGATGGCTCTTTTTTATGTCACGACTATAAACCCGCATTTCCCAGAATATCTACGATCGTCATTACAACATTTCGTGTGATAGCCGCGTTTAAATGTTACCTAATTTAATAGATTGTATACTATTTAAATTTACGACTGTCTTTAGAATGCACTTTTATGAGGAAGAGCCCCCCTAGCCTATTGAAACTCCCCTTCAATGCTATAACAGCACATTCAGACAATCTTTTTAAATAAAAAAAATCTGGGAAGCTTTTTATGTTCGGATTAGGAACAAATAAATCAATTTATGAGGAAGCACGACCTTACTTTTTAACAATTGTAGATATTTGAGTGTTGACCGAGAAACCGGCACTCTGAGAACGCAATTAGATCCGAACTCAAGAGAACGATATCAAGACTTAATGTCTATATTTGTTAAATTTTTCAAGAGGAAAATTAGAGATACAATATTAACAAGACAATTTGTGCAAAAAGTCAGTTTTTATAAAAAAGGCTCAAACATATTGTAAATCCAAAAACAAATTATTTAACAAAATATATATATTCACAAAGTTCAATTTATGCAAAATGATGGCATAGGCCACATTGTTTTTAGAAACTAATTTTTGTCCTTTTAAAGTCTTTTCATGAAAATATTTTGCATGAATTGAACTTTTTTGAATATACATATTTTTTTAAATAACTAATTTTTGGATTCACAATATGTTTGAGGCTTTTTGTTCAAAAATAACTTTTTGCACAAATTTTCTTGCTAATATCGTGTCTCTAATTTACATCTTAAAAAATATTGTAGATATTTATTGGTATGCCTGAAACAATTTTTATATTCTCATCCTAAATGAAATAGCATTAGTTTTATGTGAAATTAAACATCGCCAGTTTCCATCAAATCTCAACTTTTTGAACAAAAAAGGTTTTTACGCGGAAATAATTTGTTTTTGAAAAATTAATGAATAACTGTGTAAACCATTTATTGTGTTTATAGAATATTCTTATAGGATTCAACTTTTTCGACGATCAACCAATTCATTCATGTTTAAGAATTTTTCAAATTGAAAATATGTTTAAAACTGGAAATTATATCTAATTTGATTATTTGAAGTAAAATAATGAAGAGTTTTATATTAACCTATAAACTAAATTTCCTTTTATTTAACATAATTATATCATTTTTGTTAAAGTCCATCAATGAAAAGAGTAATAATAATATAATTTTAATTATTATATAGTATGTAGGCCGAATCCATTGCAAATCATGCAGACCGCGGCCAGTGACATGTTCAGGATTAGTTTGCCTATGACATATGTTTTTTGTACGTGGAAAATAAGGAGAGATTTTTTTTTCAATTAACATAGCGAAATTTTTAAATTTTTTGCGAATATTTAAAAATCTTAAAGTAAAAATGAGTTTTTTGCAAAGTTTAATTTAAAAACCGTGCCATTTTTGCAATTTATGAGATATGAAGGTTTTCCTTGCTTCAGTTTATCTAGTTTTTGCATTCTTTTAAAATCCATAGAATAATTTAAATAATAAAAAATAGCAACGTTGTTTTGGATTTTTGAAAATGAAAGAAAAAAATTCGCAAAATCCCCGCATTTTTTCTGAAATTTTTAGAAATAATAGTTACTGATATAGTCAACTGACTATATATATTATGATATATAATATAAAAAATTATTTATATTTTTTCAAAACCTTGTTTTTTGCAATTTTTTAAGATATGAAGATTTTGCTTATTTCAGTTTATCAAGTTTTTTGAACTCCCACTTTTTTTTCCTGAAATTTTTAGGAATAAGAAGGTACTGAGATACCTATATATACCTAAGTATCCTAAGATACCTAAGATACCTAAGATACCTAAGTATCTATATTATAAATTTTCCGTTTGGTATTTTTTTGTTTTTCGGGAGAAAAAAATTATTATTTTTTTTTTTAATCTTGCCTTTCAATTTTTTGCACTCTTTCAAAATCCACAAAAGGTTTCAAAAACAATAAACAATTTTTTTACATTTCAAATTCACGAATTCAAAGTTGTAAATTGTAAATGTTTAATGTTTTAAAAATACAGGCTGCCCGTTTTAATCAAGGATAAAAATTCCAGGTTATTTCACGTATTTTTCCCAGTTTGAAAACATTTTTCACTGTCATTGAAATTAATAAATTCGCACTCTTATGGCTGAAAATTTTTTCATTCAAATTATTAATAACTGAACTGGAAATTAAAGCACTCAAAGTGGAACTCTTTTAAATTAAAAATTTTTTAATTTGAAGCTTAACAAATTTTTATTCAAACGCTGAATAATTTTAAACTATAAAACGGAAGCTTTTAACATTCTTGAATGTAAATTTTTTAATTAAATGCTATTAAACTGCAAAATTTTAAACTTGTATAAATTGAACAGCTCAAAGCTTTCTGGTTAAAAAATATAAATCCACGCTATCATTTCCAGTGCTCTAAATTGAAGAATAAATAAAAAATGTGTAATTTTTCTAAACTATATCATAATAAGAAATTTCAAGTTAGAAACATTACAAATTAAATAATTAACGGAATTTTCGGTAAAACTGACAGATCATGTATTTCTAGGCCTAAGCCCTATTAGAGATGGAAAATTTCCAATAAGTAGACAGTTCGTATAAATTAAAAATTCAGCTTCAAGTTCTTTAGTTTTTAATATTTAATTGATAATTGTTCCTTCCAAATAAACAGTCAAATATTAATAAATGTTAAAAAATTGTGTTATTTTATGAAACATTTTTTTAATTAAACGTTCTTGAAACATTTTTGACCATTGGCTTTGGTTTTAACCATCAATAATGTTTTTTCAACAAAAAAAATTTCGTTTTTCGGAGAAAATATGTGAGATCTGAAGAAAAATATTATGAAGAAAATTAGTTGATCCTAAAAAGATCTACATATTTGCTTGAGACTATTTTCTGATAAGATGCATGCATTTTGTTTGAAGCACGAGGAATGTTATTCAAAATAAGAATTGAATTTATTATTGTTCCTTTTATTGATATTTGTAAAAAAAATCTTGCAGTTGCGTAATTTATAAGAGAATTGTTGAAATTCATTGTACAAAAAATTTAACGCGAAGCGCGGGTATCGTAAATTTTTGATAATACGCATTGACCTTGTTTCAATCATAAACAAATTATTAAAAATATTTAAAAAATAAATTTTCAGCTGTTAAAAAATTATTCATATGAAAAAGAGCTAAAATTTTGTTAAGACCATTTTTTGATAAAACGCTTATTTTTTGCATTAAGCACGAAAGATGTTATTGAAATAAAAAGTTCCATTTTGCAACCAAACCAGAGTCGAGCTGTGAATAATGATAAGGATAATAACAAATACAATTTGTGATAATAATGCCCCACTGATTACTATTTTGCAATATCTGAATGATCAATCCCGGTCCGAGGTAAAGAAATCAATAACACGTACATTTCATATAATAAAGTTCGACACAATATAAAATATTTCGAATTTTGTACATTGTTATTTTGTGATCATTGAAGCCGAAGGAGCTTTAACAAATGGGAATTCAAAATTAAAAAATTAAATTTGACAATTATTTCACCATTAATTTTGAAGCCGTATGTGGCCCCTAGAATTAGGACAAACTGCTCAGAATAGAGAATGTTTAAGAAAATGTTGAATTTCAACGTGGAGTTAAAATAAAAATTTTCATCTGCTGGCCTATCATTCACTGTGGCTTTGGAAAATATTTTATTTACATTCTTATCATTTATAAGGGATTAGATCCATGTGAATTTGCATCTATCCAGTTTTGAGACTTCTTCAGTCATAAAAAACGATTTTTACGAACATTTCTGTCTAACCGGCAATCTGTCGATCTGTAATCTGGCAACGCAATAACTGTTGAAGGAATTTTCTAATAAGAATTTCCTTTGGTACACTCTTTTTGTCAAGTTCGTTAGCTACACTTCTTTGACTAATATTTATCATGGTTCCAGCAATGAATTACTGCTATTATTATATTATTATAGATAAGGTTGTTCATTTAGATCCCGCGACCCGCATTAGTACGGTTGAACATTTGACTTTGCTGTAAGTACTCGCATTTGCCCGGGCAAATAATATTGTTTTTTTAAATGAGCATTAAATGAGCAAATAAATGCTCAATTAAAAAAATTTTTAAATGAAACAAAATTCTCCTGGCTTAAGAATTACAACTGGCCAGGGGAGAGGATAACTGCATAAAACCATCTTTTTGAGTCCAGTACGTTTTTCGACTGTTGAGCTTGAATGTAGATTGTAGACATTCGATATCATTGATTGTACAATGTACAGTACACACTGCACAGTCATCCACGGCATCAAACCATCCTCCCAACATTAGTTAAACGCACTTAAAGGCTGCCAAAGTCAGTAATAATCGTTTCTTCATTGTATATTTGATTTCCTTGTTGGCAGATGTGGCATACAAAAAAGCAAATTGGGTGCTTCTCTGTGCATAAAATTTCCTGCTAAGCGGAAGTCCAATCTGCAGACAGATCACAGAGCTAATGCAAGCTCAATATTTTTCCCATTTTAGTCAATGTGTCCCTAATCTACAGCGCACTCATGTGCAGTTTGAAAGCACCCTACGTGTGTATAACTGTATAATACACCCGGATTCGTATATATGCAACAGAAGCATGCTCAATGCTCATCCAGAATATCTAGATATGACAGGGAGAATATCGTAAAGGGAGACGATTGCCCCCATGGACAATCATAACAGACCAGAAGAATAGCAACAGCAAGGGGTGGTGAGCAAACCAACAGGCTTATCCTGCCACTACCCCGCGAATCAAAGAAGAAAGGGGATGTAACGTCCCTCCTTGTTGGATTGCTATACATTCAGCCTGCATAGTACCGGCTGAATTTGACGAAATTCGCTACGGTTCCAGTCAGTACGCACCGCGTCCGACTCGAATTGCACCTATAAATTATCAGAGCTAAGCGGTGTCAGGATTGTAATTATTTAAATGTAGCGAAGACGGGGATGAATTCGAAGCTGCGTCAGAGGGTTAGAGAATGTGATGATACGAGCATTCCTGGCGTAACTTTAGCCTTATACTATTGATACTGTTGCTTTCGTTTTGGACGTGGTGCAATATGAGATTCGAAAAATTCATTTTACTTAGAATTAAACTCTTACATGCTCAACAATATTTGTAATGAAAATATTGATCAAATCCATTTAAAATCAGACAGGTTATACATTTTAAGTCGCAGAATCTGCCAGCGACGAAACAGGTTGTTTTTTAGAGGAAACTAGGTGACACGTATCTTTTGCATTTGAGAACATAAAATTTTTCACATATTTAGCAATATTTAAATCTTGATGTCTATTAAAAAAAGATTCCGTAAAATTCTAGTTTTGGTCTAATTCAGATATTAAAATTTTCTGTTTGGATCCTCGTGGTTAATTTTACAGCCCTCTTTTGATATACGTCAGAAAACTTGAAAAAAAAGTTAAGAATTAACCAAGTGGCGACGATTTTTTTTTTTGAATGTAAGGAAGTCGTCTTGTAAATTTTATGCTAGACAAATGTTAACGTTAAAATTTGCAGTTCTAGACAAATTCTACAAAGAATGCCTCTTGCTTTTATGATATCTTGCATTCTTTACGTGGAAAATTCGAAAATTATATTTTCCGAAACAAAATTCTCCTGGCTTAAGAAATGGTTTAGCCCACATAAAGCTGAAAGCATGCCTTCCTTGTATGAAAAGAAACTTAAAAAAAAAATATTGCTAAAAATAAAAAAGGTGCAGATTTCCAGAAATATTTTTTGATGTTTTCAAGAATCGAAAAAAAGTTCAGAATATCATAATAATTTAAAAAATTTTTTTGCTAATATATGATTCTATTATTGGTATTCGAGCTAAACCATTTTTGTGTCAGAGAGAAGTTTCTGCACTAAAAATATAATTTTCGAATTTTGTTCGTAAATGATGCAAGATGTTATAAAAGAGCAAGAAGCATTTTTATTTAGAACTTTTCTATGATATGCAAACTTTTATCTCAAATGCGAACATTCGATTTCATGAACAAAAAATTCCTGGTCATAAAAATAATTTAGCCCACATAAAACTCACAATACCTCCACCCTAGAAAAATGCAAATTCCAACAAATATTGAGAAAAATATAAGTGTGGATTTTTGTGAAAACTGACTTTTTATATTTTCAAAAAAGTCGTCGCCGCTTTATTAATTTCGAACTTTTAAAAAATTTTCCTATGGATTTTGAAAAAAGGTGGTAAAACACATCAATCAGGATCCAAATGAAAAATGTGGAATATATGAATTAGATTTTTTCTCTGAAAAACAATATATGTCGTCGCTGAGAGATTCTCCGACGTGGAGTGCAGAACATGCCTGATTTTAAGTGGATTCGATCTATTTTTAATGGAAGTTTTCAATAAAAAGTTAAATGGAACAGTTCGCATTATTTTATTTTATTTCTTTTTTTGAAAATATTTATCATTGAGTCGAGATTTAAAAATATTAATTAATAAATTATATTTTTTTTAAATGACAAACAAATAGATTTTTAATGATTCCCAAAATACTTGTCCTATCTAAAAAGTGGTTCAATGATATGGGTCGAAAACCTCGCAGTCATTCTTGTTAATAAAATTTCCATTAATTAGGTTGTTTTATATCTTAAATTTGAAATTTGAAAAATTAATTAAAAAAATAATCCCTTTTTATGAGAAAAGTCATAGAACACATTATGCGAAATTGAGAAACATATAAGTACTTTACAATATTCTTGCGGGGTTAAATTAAAACTTTTTAATTATCCAATAAATTATTGCAATTATTATACATTTTTTATGTTGACGCTTTCGGATGAAAATTAGTATTTCAAGAAAAGAATTTAAATATAAAATAATTAAGTTTCGAAGTAGACTTACAATTTCTAAACATTTTAGATTGTGTTATTTTTTTACCGGAAAGTAGCATTTTTTTAAAAGTTTTTCAACACCCAAAATTGGTATTTTAAAACGAAATTTATTACATTTTAAACAACATTTAAAAAATTTCAACCGTTAAAAATCATATTAACGATTTTCACAAGAAGTCGGTAATTTTAAATTTTATTTATTTATTTTTTTTTTATTTGAATAGATTTCGAAGGAAAATTACAAATCTTAACATTTTTCTATTATTGGAGGGGTTTCTGTCAAAAATTATTGGTATTTTTACTAAAAAAAGTATTTGATTTTAAAGAATTTTTGCATTTTTTAACAACTTTAGGTTATGTTGGTGTGTTTTATCTGCAATTGGTAATTTTAATCCAACATCATTCAACTTGAATGAAATGATTTTTTTTCATAATAATGATAACATTTAGAAGCATGAATAATTTTGGATTATATTAGTGTTTTTATCAGTAATTAAATTTTTTATTTAAAAATCTATAGATTTCTAAAAAGATTTATCATTTTTTTAACAGTTTACTTTGTGTTGGTGTTTTACATCGACAATTGGTATTTTCAATGAAAAATCATTATGATTTGGACAAAATTTCGAATTTTTTAACAGTTTTGGATTATATCAGGCGTTTTCGTTAAAATTGGTATAAAAAAAAAACTATTTCAAAGAAGATTCACAATTTTGAACGATTGTAGGTTATTTTAACATATTTCACCGGAATCAGTTAATTTAAAAAAGAAGCATTAGGTGTGGAAGAAAATTCGCGGTCTTAAATAAGTATTTGTTATGTTGGTGTTCTTATTACATTTTTGTTTTGGTATAATAAAGAAAAAAATTATAAGTATTTTCAGCATATCAGTATTTTTCAGATTATTATTCAGAGTCATTAAATTCACAATGCATGGTTTTGTTGGCGTATTACCGGAAATTGTTACTTTTCATTAAATCTCATTGGATTTGAAAAAAGATGCAATTTTTTAAAACAATTTTAGGTTTTACTCGCGTTTTTCAGCGAAAATTGATATAAATTTTAAGGAAAATTTACAATTTGGGAACAATTTTATTGAAAATTATATTTAAAGCATGTTTGCAATGTTGAAACATTAGTTGAGTATATGTTATCGTTTTTCACCTGAAATCAATTACTTTAAATAGGAATCATTTGACTTCAAAAATTAAACGTACAATTTTGAACAACTTTGAACAAAAAAGCAACGGTTTATTCGTATACTGTACAAAAATATTATATATTAATAAATACAAAAATAAGTACAAAAATATTATATATTAATTCTGAAGTTAAGATATCAATTTTGATCCATTACCAAAAAATTTTCCTTCCTTTTCTTTTCTATTATTTCAGATAATAGATACTATAAAATACAAACATTTTGTATTGATAGTAATTTGATATTTTAATTTAAAACTTGGGTGAGACATGAAAGTAATAACAACCGCGCGCCTAACGTTTGAAGAATTATTTCACAATTGTAAATACTGCTTTAAAGTCACTTTATAAAATACTAACGAAGTTTCGAAATTCACTTGCTGATAAGAATGGAAAATTTAGCATTTAATAAATCTGACAAATAACTTAATTTAAGAAAATCAATCTCTGAATTACAAAATTTAATCACATCTTTCCTTAAATTCAGATAAACTAAATGAATTTTGCATAATTTAAGTTCATCTCTGAATTTGAGATTATTATTCATTATTTTGCATAATTTAAGTTCATCTCTGAATTTGAGATTAATAATAAAATTATTTGAGAATAATCATAATCTCGAATTCAGAGATGAACTTAAATTATGCAAAATTCATTTAGTTAATCTAAGTTTAAGGAAATGTATGATAAAATTTTGTAATTCAGAGATTGATTTTCTTAAATTAAGTTATTTATCAGTTCTGAAACCCAGAAAAGGATTTGTTGAATTAACAAAATGTTGTTTAAATCAGCTCTAAATATGATTATTATATGAACAAACAAATATTTGGTTGACCCAAGAAAATTTGTTGGTTAGTAAAATTTGGCAAATATTTTGGTTTATCCAAGTAAATATTTTAATTGATACAGGTAAAACTTTTGATCAAGCCAAGCAAATATTTTCCGCAATCCAAGACAATATTTTAGTCAATTCAAATAAGCATTTTTCCTGTTCTGAGAAAAGTTTTTGGTTGATTTAACCAAACCGTGAAGATCATCATGAGAAGCCATTTGCAATATAAATCGTGCAATATTTTTGTTTATTTGATTCAAAAATCGATCGAATCGATCGAAAAAATCATTTTATCAAAAATTAGGCCACGCTCATGTTTTTCTAAGTTGTATCACCAAGAGATACTTTGTGTGGAGTATTTGTGTCCAAATCTGGATTGCTTACATCATTTGTAAATATTTGAAATAGTAGCTGAGTAGATTCATGATCATAAGTACAATTGGCTCTTTCATAAAAATTTCATGTGAATTAAGTGTTAAAAGTTTGATGTAAAAACGACTGTTCAAACTTGCTAACACCGAACCTTTTTCGTAGTTCAATTCCATTGATGCGTGACAGAAATCTGTTATGTAAGCTCGGATTTCAGACTTTTTTCTTTGAGTGCAACTCAGGTACAAGAAAAATAATTTTCTTCCGAAACTATGATGATAATTTTCGAGATACATGATAATATGAAATATATATGATTATTTTTTTTTTTTTTGTGATTACTTTAGGATTATTAAAATTTGGAACTTAGTTTATCGGATCAACAAAGCTATTCCTAATTATTGAAACTACTTTGCCTTGTCAAAATAGATCAATATTTTAGTTGAAGCGACGCATTTTCCGTGTTGTTCTTACTAAGATAAATCTTGTTATTCTAACTAGGGTTGCAAAGTTGGGGGATGGTCTAACTAGGCAAAATAGTTGATTCCTTGCATGCAGGTACAAGGAAATTTTTTCGATGCACCGAAATGCAAACATGGACAAAATATTTTGGTTTAATCAACCAATATTTTGCTTGGTTCTAGTAAAATGCTCTCTTAAATTATTTGGTAGATCATAGTCAAAAAGTTTTGTTGAGTCAATAAAATGTTTTCTAAAATCAACAAAACGATTCAACCAAAAACTTTTATTGATTGAAGCAAACGCATCTGGTCAACTGAACAAACATTTGGTCGTTTAACCAAAATGTTTTCCAAAATCAACCAAATGCGGTCAACACTCTCCAAATCTGAATTAGCAGAAATTTTACTAACGCAATTAGTAGCATTGTTTCTGACTGCTGAATTAGTAATTTCATCACTTTCTTCTGCTGGCTTTTGAGTTTTTATTTAACCCATTTTCTTCCTCTGTTATCCCTCCATTTCTCAATTTTCCCTCCATTTTCCCAAAAAAAATTATCTATAATGTTCAATTTTTAAGAAAAAAGATGAATTTTCTACAAAACACATATATTTTTAACGAAACAGTGGAATTCGTATGAAAAACATACGAATTTGTTAAATAGTAACGTTGCGTATACGCAACAGAGAAAGGAAATGGGTTAAAAAGTTTAATGTTTTCTCCATTTATATTCTGATTTTATATTATTATATTACTAATAATTGTATATGAAAAACACATTTTCTATATTCAAAACAAAACACAAAAGTTTTAAAAAGACATGCATTTTTAACCAAGAAGATTAAGTTTGTATCGGAAAATACAGATTTTTAAACCAAACGGTTTAATTTGCAATTAAAAAAGATAAATTTTCAACCAAAGAAACGAATTAATGTTAAACCAAGAATTTCAACTTTCAACTAAGAAACTGAATTTTCAACGTAGAATATTAATTTTCTACAACAAAAATTTGTTTAAAAAATACATGCACATTCAACCAAATAGTTGAATTTTCAACTAAAAATGATAAATTTACAATAAAAA
>CAKNWT010317032.1:4829-16483 GCA_932066315.1 Andricus coriarius
TTGTAGGGTTGAAAGATAAACTATTTCGAATCTTCAAAAAAAAATTAATTTTTAAGAAAGTCGTTCAACTTTCAATCAATGAGTTGAATTTTCAATCTAAGAAAATTAATTTTCAACAAAAAATGTAATAGTTTATATTTCAACCATAAAAAGTTTTATTTTAAATTAAAACCAGTTAAATATGAACGAAAAAATGGAATTTTCAACTAAAAACATCAATTCAACCCGATGAAAAAGTGAATTTTCAACAAAACATTTAATTTGTAACCCCAAAGTTGAGTTTTTAACTTAAAAGAAGAAAGTGATACAAAAAGAGATGAATTTTCAAACCGACAGGACGAATTTTCAACAAAATTGTTAAATTTTCAACAAAATAATTAAATTTTGAACCAAATAATATTATTTTTAACCAGAAAACAATTAAATATTAACTTAATAGTTTTTAACTTTTTAACCGACAAAAATAAATTTTTAATTTTAATTTTTAATTCAGTTCGAATTTAAGTGGAAAAACGAGAAAAGGGGAAAGAATGTGAACTCTGCGATGAATAGGATTTTTTATCAAAGAATAATAGTTTAAATAAGTATTGAACTTCATTTTTAATACTCTTAAAATATTAGATTAGAAAACTGGAAATTTCGCATAGAAAATAATAGCTCACAAACAGCTATTTAAAAAGATTATTTATATTGATATATTAAATAACAATTAAATTTTTTTTTAGTGATTCGCAGATTTAAAAATATCTTACGTAAGAAATAGTTTTGACCACCCCCTTTCCCCATATAAGACAGAATAGAACAATTGTTGACCACCCCACTCGAAACAAAAAATTTACATGAAAAAAATAATTTACATAATTTATGCACGACTACCTAGCCCATCCACTTTCCATTTCGATTTTTTTTTCATTTGTTTGAATCTGATATTCCTAGAATTCCACATCCTCGAGGACCTTTGGCGGATGACTGTTTTCCAAGCTGTTTTCAGATATCTAATCTCTTCCTTCCTTCAAAGATGTAACAGATATGCTTAGAAATTGTCCAGTGACGTGCAGTTGCATAGATAAAACAGCTGAAATAGGGAGGAACCCTTTAAAAAAATATCTTCTCTTCCCATGGGAATTGGGGGCAGGAACTATGACATAAGCTATGGGAAAATGGTCGATTTCAGGAGTCAGATGGTTTCCTATTGGAAAATGGTAAATCGGTAATCTAAAATCTTTTTTGGGGTTGCGATGGGTTCTCGTAAATTGTAGCAGATCTTTACGAAAAGAATAAATTAGCATTTGGCAGGAATGGGTAAAAAATGGTTTCTTAGTTGAGGGTTAGATAAAATCAATAGGAGCCCTCAACATACTTTTCCCACCATTGAAACAGTAGTGAAAACAAAATTTCCTCTAAATTTAAATCAGTGAAAAATGTGACAATGAATTAAATAATTTATTGAGGTATTCTACTGATCAGTGTAAAAAAACCAATATTAGAATTATTAAAGTTCTGTTTTATTTAACAGAATTCATTTTTTTTTTGAAAATTATGAGCAAACACTTAGAATATCTTAATTTATGATTACTGGTTTATTCGAAAAAATTGATTATAAGCTTTTGGAAATTTAAAATATGTCAAAAAAGAATCTGGAAGATTTTAAGACAACTTTTTTAATTTTTGCAGGATTAAAAATTTTGTTAGGAAAATTTAAAACTATTTCCAAAGATATTCCAAAGTTTTGAAAAGATAAAAAAATAATTAAAAATTTGAAAACTTTTAAACAAATTTTAAAGAAAATGTGGATTTTTTCAGATTTTGAAATAAATTTTGGAAAGGTTTTAAAATAATAACAACAATTTTAAGGCAATTTTTATTAAGCAGAATTTTTTCAAAATGTTTAGCTAAACTCGAATCATTTTGAAAGACATTTATAAATTTTTAATAAATTTGATAAATAATTTTAAATTTAAAAAGATTTTTATAAACTTAAAACTAAATATAGATTTTTAAAGATTTCAATCGTTTCAAGATAATAAAACAAAAATCTTAAGATTCCTGGGAATATTCAAATTGTTTCGTTATTTAAACAACTAATTTTGAGAAAATATTTAAAAAAAGATTCTGAAACATTACAAAATATTTCCACAACTATTGTCAAAAACCAATCCGCAAGATTTTAGGAAAATTTTAGAAATAATTCGAGTTAGTTTAAAAGATATTTAAGAATTTGAGAAATTTTGAAGAGATTAAACATATTTTAGAATTTTGAAAGATTTCTGCAAATTTTAAAAATATTCTTAAATTCTTTCCAAGCCTTCAAAAGCCCAAAATATATTTTAAACTGACTGAAATTTTTCCTTAAATTTGGTAAAATTCTGTAAATAAAAATTTATAAGAAATTTTCTAGATACTTTTTCGACATATCAGAAATCTTCATAAATCTTTTTGAATTTTCTAGGAAAATCCTTCAAATTATTATATGCTTAAATTTGGTTTCTTTCTTGATAAAACTTTTTTTTTTTTTTAAATAAATCATTCTTTGTTGTTGGAAATTCCTCTTTTTGGTTTGAAAATCCATCTCTTTAAAATTAAAATCTTTTTTTTTTATTAAGGATTCAACTATTTTGTTCAAATTTCGTCTTTTTAGAAGAATTCAACTCTTTTTGATTTCAAATAAAAATATTTTTTATTTTAAATATCTATTATTATAGTTTTCTTCCAGAATTGATCTTTTTTGGTTTCAAATATTAACCATTATATTTTTCGATCGTAATTTACGTTTTTTTTTTAATTTAACAAATTTGTATGAAGATTAACTTTCTTGTTGAAATATTGATTTGACGTGTCTGAAATTTTCAAAAATCGTTTTGAATATTTTCAAGAATCTGAAGAAAATTATATTTATATTACCATAAAAACAACTAAACGTAAAAAATAGTTATTCGTAAAAAATATAGTTATAGTTCAAAAATTGCAAATCTTGTTTTCGGTAAAAAAACGCTAACGAAATCTAATCATTTTTTATTGAAAATACCTATTTCCAGTGTAAAACATAAACACAAAATATGTATAATATTTTTGATATTTTTTTAGACAATTTGAAAGTTTTTATTTAACCACACAAGAGTATGAAAAAGCATTTTAAAAAAGTACTTTTAATCAAAGATAATTAGATTTTAATCCAATGATTTCTGTTGAAAATAATAAAATTTATAAGCTTGAATGATTTCGGATTTTGTTTATTTTTTTTGTCGGACATTGAAATTTGTATTAACAAATCATTAGATTTCAAAGAAGATACCTACTTTTTTCAAACAATTTTAGGTTACGTTGGAGTTTTACATCGAAATATGGAATTTTGAATCAAAATGATTAGATTTTAAAGAATATTTACCATTTTTCAACAACTTTAGGTTATGTTGGAGTGTTTCACCTAAAATTTTAATTTTTAAACAAAAATCATTAGATTTATTGCCAATGATTTTTGTATTAAACAATAAAATTTACGAGCTTTAACCATTTCGGAAATTGACATTCTTATTAAAAAATCATGATATTTCAAATATAGATTATTAAATTTTGAACAATTTTAGGTTACGTTGGCGTTTTGCATCAAAAATTGGTATTTTGAAAAAGAAACACGTTAAACAAGATTTAGAATTTTTTAATAATTTTGGATTATGTAAGTGTTTTTTGTCAAAGATTGATATTTTTTATTGAAAAAACTATATTTGAATGAAAAAACAAACTTTTTAAACAAGTTTAGGTTACGTTCACGCTTTTCACTGCAAATCGGTATAGATTTCAAAGATTCACAATTTTTTAAACAATTTTAGGTTATGTTAACAATTCTCACCGCAAATCGGTTATTTTTTTAAATGTTCTAAATTGTTATTATTAATAAAAAAACTTTAAATCTCAAAGAATATTTACAACATTTGTTAACAATAATAAGTTATGTTACCGTTTTTCAGCAAATATACATATTATTTCAAATAAAAATCATTTAATTATAATTGCTAAAATGCAATTACAATTTTATTTCATTTTCTCGAAATCATCAATTCCTTCGATTAAATTAGAATTACTAAAATTAAATTATAATTTGGTTAGAATGTCATATGAATTAAGTTAAATTAACTCAAGTTCACTAAAATATTTAATTTATGATTCACTTGAAGTGAATTAGTAGAATACAACTTTCACTGATAGAATTAAATTTTTCTTGCTAGAAATCAATATTAATAAATTCAGTCGAATTCGCTTGAATATTTACTCAAAAATATCTGAATTCACTTTAATGTATTGAATGCAGAAATATTTTAATTTAACCTCGGCGCATTCTTGTCACATTTCAGGCTAATACGAAATTTTTTTGTTTCAAACAAACTAAACTAGAAAAGTTTTGGAATTAAGCCCCGAATTTGTTAAATTGTATGGAAAGAGGCCTGTAATCTCACTCATTACCGAAAAAATTCGATAAGAATTAATTACAAATATGAACCCCGGAGTAAAATTGCTTACTTTATCAACGCTTCGCAGTTTACCGGTTTTAATTCAACTGAAAATTAATTAACAGCGTATTAATGTAGAACCCGACTTTGAAAAAATTTCGCTTCGATTCGGCAGGGTGACTATCCGGGGTAACACGTTGCACGGTTTTACAGCGCGGCTTAATGCAGTGTCGCCGTGAGGTTATTTACGATCGTCCGCCAGATTATAATATCTTATTTCGCGTCGCTGCAGAGCATCCGGTTCTCCATGCGTGGGCATTGGGCAATGCTAAATATTAAAATGCACTCTACATTTTACATGTATCGATATAACTGTGTTCAGTATTGCTTGCAATCTTCCTTATGACTAAACCCAACTTGGATACTTCGCTTTTGTTTGCGAATAGTGAGAAATAGCCTTGAATTACCGTCTTGTTTACGGTTTTTACATGTAATGTAATATGAAGATGATTGCAATAATATAAAGTTAATGCTGAGGCCAAGTGGAGTTCAGTTTTTATCGCATTATACACTAAATTTACAATACCGATTAACATTGTGCTAACTAACTCTGTAAAAAATTAAGTTAGAAAATTTATTTAAAAGTGGTTAAAAAGCCTTTTTAATTCTGCGTCGATTTAACTTTATTTGAAGTAATTTTGGTAAATAGGAACCGAGGTAGCACGAGAGAAAGATACGTGGCAGACGAGTAGTCTTTTGTTAACGCATGGGAAATATGAGGCATAGGACTGCTCGACTGACGCTCGATTGACGCATTTTCCTCTTGGGCACGCTTCCACATTTTTTATGATAACTCGAGAACCAATGAACATTTGTACATTTTATTGGACTCATTCGAAAGTGAATGTTTCAAGCTTTAATTTAGCGAAGTTTCCATTTTTTCCATTCACTTCTCTAAAGCATGCAGAAAGTGGAAGTTGAGAATAGAAAACTTATCAAAAACGGAAAATAGGTAGGTCTTCCTCTCAAGTCATCTCAGTTTCTATTAATTAAAATCACTTCAAATAAGTCCCAATCGACAGGAAATTAAATAAGCTTTCTAACCCAGTTTTAAAAATCTTCATAACTTAATTTTTCGCAGAGTTAGTTACTTTCTAAAACAAGCCCGTTTTTAATCGGATTTTCGTAAGTGGGCCCACTATTTTGACCGGCAGTGTAAGTCAATCAAAATTTGACTAAATAAATTAATCAATGCTTTGACTGAAGAAACAGTCATTTCTGCTGACAAGACACTAGTTTTAACCATTTTTCAAGGTCATTGAAATTTAAAAATTCGAACTATTTGATTTTTTTTCATATGAAGTAATAATCTAAACTGAGCTATAAAAAAACGCTCAAAGTGGAACTATTTTAAAGTTGAAACATTTAAAATTGAAGCCTAAAAATTTTCAAGTAGAAAATTTAAACCACAATATTGCAAAGTCCATGTGTGAAAAAAATTTATTTTTGAAAAGAAAGGCTCAGAAACATTGTGAATCCAAAAATGTTAATTCAGAAATATTTAGTTCAAACTCTAAATAACTTACACGTATAAAATCCAAGCTTTAAACACTTTTCGATTAAATAATTTTAAATTAAATGTTAAGGAGGCAAATTAAAAAAATTAATCTTTTATAAATCGAACAGAATTTTTTTTTAAATGAACACTTTTCAAATTAAAAGTTAAATTATTTTGACATGTTTGTAATTTATAATTGTTCAACTGTTATTTATAAATCGAAATTCAACACTGTCACTTAAAAATTAAAAATGGAATAATTAAAATTGTAACGTTCAAACTTCAAATTAATATTATGAAATTTTAACGATTTAAAGGTATTTCAAACAATTCAGATTCAAATTTTAAAGTGTTTTATATTTTATTTTAAAGCAACAGTAGAATATTTCTCAATATTAAATTTTGTTGTAATTAAAAAATTTCAAATTGAACGGATGAAACAGTTTAATTTTTAACGCTAAAATCTGTTAATTGTTTAATTTTGAAGAAATTCAGAATTCTCTTGTAAAATCAATTATTGTTTAATTTCTGATAATCGTCCAACAGTTCAATTCTAAAGATCAATAATTAATTTACATTATTTGCCAATAGCAATTCGTTTACGAAAAAATTGACTTTTTCAAAAAAACATTTTATAGATTGAAATGTTTATTTAATTCTCATGGATTAAAATGTTTATTTAATTCTCATGAAAAATCATGTAAATATAACATTTTTACACTTGTTTTTAACACAAAATTAGTTTTTTTTTTAATTTCTAACAGTTAAAATTTGTTTAAATTGAAAATTCAATATTCCGAGCAGTTTTCTTCAATTTTCAACAGTTGAAAATTCAAGAAAAAAGCGAATTTTACTTAAGAATTTTATAAATAAATATTTCAATCCATACAAAGTTATGTTTGAAAAAGTCGATCTTATGTAAACCGCTCGCTATTGACAAATAATATAATAACTGAAAATGTTATTATTTCATTTTTGGTTGGAAATTCAATTTAGTTGAAAATTCAACTATTTAGTTGAAATTTTATACATTTTGTTAAAATTTTTTGGTAGAAATATTAGCTATTGAATTTTGTTGTTGAGAATTGAAATTTTTTATTGCAAATTTTACTAATCGGTTGCAAATTTGCACTACTTGGTTAAAAACTCATTTTTTCGTTGAAATTTCATCATTATAGTTGAAAATTTATCTCTTTGTTTGAAAATGTAACTACATCGTTGAAAAATAGTTTTTTTTTTAAATTGAAAAATTTTTTTTTGTTTTTGAAAATTCAACTAATTGGTTGAAAATTCTACTAGTTGGTTGAAGATTCATCATTTTAGATCAAATTTCATCCCTTTGGTTGAAAATTGAACTATTTTGTTGAAAATTCGTTGTTTGGTTGAAATTTAATTATTGATAAAATTAATTCATTTGTTTACTGAAAATTTAATTATTCCATTTTATTTTTGGATTGGATCATTTAAAATGTTTGGTTTAATCGTTATGTCAAATTTACTGATTTGAAAAGTCACTTTTGACTGATTTTTCAATCGACGAATCAAAATTATTCGTATCAGTAAAAATTTACTTCGAATCAGTAACTTTTGACTGACTTTTGTGAAAGATTCACATATTTTTCAGACTTGTGTATGTCTGAAAAATATGTGAATCTTTCACAAAAATTCATCCATTTTTTCGAAACAAGTTAAAAACACTTTCTTTTCGAGACAAATGTATAATCTCTTTAAAAAGTAAAATTCGTAAATTTATTTTTGAAAATATATTAATAAAGCTATTGCATTGTTTCTTGACATATTTTTATTGAGACTCTAATCATTTCGAAAATTGAGTAATACTTAATAGAGTAAAATAGTTTTAAAAATAAACAATAATTATATGGTGATCATGACAAGTGTCTCGTAAAATATCATCTGCAATTCTTTTGATAAAAGTCCTCGGAATATATTATTCCGTGTTATATTGTTGTATTTTACGACTTGTTATATTACTTTACGGTTTGTTATGATCCTTTATGCCACATTATGCTATTTTATGGCATGTTATGTTCCTTTATGGGTTATGACGTATTATGTTATTTGATGCCATACAATGCTACTGAATGAGATGTTACTCTTTTTTATCATGCGCTTTTTTTAAGCAAAAATGATATCACTATTTACAAGTTTAGGCGCGAATTGACCCATTTTAAGATTAAGGACGTTAAAATTTAACAATTTCAAATGAGAACATTGAAACATTGAAAAATTTTCAATTTCAAGCACTCAAAATTTAATAATTTTTATTTTAAATCAAGCGCAGAAGATTGTAATATTCTTCTGTAATGTTAAAAAATGGAAAAATTGAAAGTTGTATAATTTCAAATTCAAATTTAGGAGTACAACTTAAAATTGTAAATGTTATTGGGCTTAGGATGCGAAAATATGTAATTTCATTACAATGGAAATCGTTAGATTTTGGTTATTTAATTTTTAAATAATTGATTAATTAAATACTATTGAACATTTTTTCCCTGAAATAATATTCACAGAATTTCTTATAAAATAAAAAGAAAATATTCTCCATAATGAATAAATTATAAGTTATTATACGGTGTGACAGAAAAAATTTATTCCGAAAATATACAAAAAATACACTTTTTTTATCATTAAATGACAGCTTTTATCACATTATTGATCTTTGAATTCTATTCAGTTCCTTTTAATTCCTTTAAATCCACTCAGCATTTTTTGCGATTCCCTTAAAATTCACTGAATTAAATGAATATTTTTTGGATTTTCAATTAAAGTTAATTCACTTTGAATTTTATCACATTTTGATTCACTCCCATTTATCTGAATTCAAAAGAATTTTTTGGGATTTTAAAAATTTGATTGCATTTATTTGAATCATTTTTAATTTACCCTGCATTTTTTCTATTCATTTTGGTTGCGTATCAATTGTATTAAATTTTCTTGCATTCGCTTGAATTTTTCTAAATTTACTCCAGCTTTACTGAAATTAATTTAAAAATTTTAATTTTTTGTAATTCACTTTGGATTCTGATAAATTTATTCTGAATTCTTGTTAATTCTTTGGAATTCTTTGGCATTCATTTAAATTCTTGTAAATTCACTTAGTTCTACTCAATTCAGTGGATTGTATTAAGTTTCTTTTAATGCACCCTGAAGTCTTTTTTTTAATCACCTTGAATTTTTAGGCATTTCGTTACATTCTTTTGAATTTCTTTGATTATTTTTAAATTCCGTCCAAACATAATGAATTTAATGAATTTTGTTAATATTTCTGAACTGTTTTCAATTCACTTACATTTTTATCAATTCGCCTTAATTTTGATGAATTTCGTCGAATTCTTCTCATCTACCTTATTCTCCTCTGAATTTAATCGAATTTTATTTTATTCATTAATTAAAAAAAAAAATTCAATACATTTAAATTCTGTCGAATTTGCCCTGAATTCCGTTTTACTCAATTTAATGGAAAATTTTCCATTTTTGAAATTTTGTTCAATTCACTCAAATGCTTAGGATATTCATCAAAATCTTCTGAATTCCCTTGAATTTTTCTGAATTCACTCCCGTTTACTTAAAATAATCGAATTTTTCAAAAATTTTCATTTCATTTGAATTCTATTGATTTTTACTTGAATTCAATTGAAGTTTACTTGAACTGTTTTGAATTTTACTTGAATTGTTCTGAAATCACTTTTTGAATTCTTATGGATTTATCCTGATTTTGTTTAAATTCACCTGAAATTCTTATAAATTTCATCAAATTTTTCTCATTTCCTTTATATTCCTCTAAATTCACTCGAATTTTATTTTATTCATTGGTTTAAAAAACAACAGATTTTTTAATTTATTTAAATTCTGTTAAATTTTGCCTTGAATTCTTTAAACTCTCATTTTACTCATTTCAATGGAAATTTTGTTATTCTTTAAATTTCGTTAAATTATCTCAAATTCTTATAAATTTCGTCAAATTATTCTGAATTAAAACAAAAATCGGTTAAGCTAATAATGCAAAATAGTCACTTTTAGTCAATTTTAGTCACAAAATACATTTTAAAGTACTGTAGGAATCTTTAAACAATAATAACTGTGTATTTGGAAATTCCAAATTTTTTTCTTTCACCCCGTGTAAGTATTTTAAATTTATTCATTATAGGGAATATTTTCTTTATATTGTAAAATAAATGTAAAAGAAATGCATACTATTTCAGGAAAAAAATTTGTAGGGTCAATTTCGGACGAATAATTGTAATAAAACTACACAATTTCGTATTCGAAGTCCGATAATATCTTCAAACATTTTTCTGTTTCATAAAATTTAGGACTCTCCCTAATAAATAAGAAATATTTTGTAGTGGTAGAAACATTTTTAAGCCTTTAATTGGTATTTTTCAAAAATCAAAAACGAAGAAAATTCATTTTCCAACCTAAAACGGCCCCGCGTAACCTTGAAAAAATGGTTTAAAAATAAAATAAAATTGATGGTATTAAATAAAATTATATAAAATAAATTAGGGTAATGGGTACAGTGATTGGCCACCTTTGGCAATGATTGGCCACTTCAAAATTATCATATATTAAGAAATATTGACAATTAAAACTTATAATAAATAGCGTAGTGCGTTGAGAAAACCTTGCACTGTTTATTAATAATTTTATTTGTGAATATTTTTTAATTACGCATATGTAAGGCAAATGGCCAATCATTGTGGGGGGGGGGGGCAACCATTGTACCCATTACCCTATCCAAATTCGTCTATTTCGCAAATCGCAGCATCCATTCAAAAGTTGCTCTTTTTTGTGAATCTCATAGCAAAATGCTGTCCGTAATGTTCGTATCTAAAAGCGAACTCAGCGCCCTCTCTTGAGCATTTCCCCATCCTGGTTATTCCCCTCGGGCAGCATCCCCCACTGTTCAGAATTTGTGTCTTTTCTTTTTTTTTCTCCTTCCACTTGGATTCTCTCTCTGTTGAGGGATTCTGGACTCCCCACCCGCGCCCCAGTCCCCACCCGCGACCCAGGAGTCGAATACATATTTTACAGACATTCATGATGGCCGCCAAGCATCTGTGTGAACCTGTCTGGCCCGGTCCGCTCGGGCAGGCTCGTCCCTTTCGGAACCGCGTCAGTCCCAAACGAACCCAGCCGATAGGCCCCTCGACTCTGCCCGAAGCCACTTCGGTCATCTTCGGCGGACCCAGACAGACTCTTGCGGTCTCCCCGATGGAAGCTTTGATTCTGAGGATCGGTTGGATGGGCTCATTGGCGTAATGTTGATTTTTATGAACTGCGAAAGGAGTGCTTGGCAGTTTCGGGCTTTTCTTTGTGGGAGTTTTAAACTTTGAAGTTATTGGTTGTCTTATACTGGTTTTCTTGTTGGGCAATATTAAGATGCAGTTTTCGATTGTCTAATTTCAGTAATTTGGGTTTTTTGTTTTATGGAGAGGTCTTGAAGGAGTATTATCTATTTTAAAGGTGCTCAATGTGATTCTTTTTTTTTTGGGAAATTCGAAAACTCTAATGATGAAATATACTTATGACGACAATAATTAATGCTTTGCAATATCAATATTAAAAGTTATTATACAAAAAAACTTGAAATGTAATTAAAAAGAATATTCGGTTATCTTTCATTTTTC
>CAKNWT010317034.1:9999-23654 GCA_932066315.1 Andricus coriarius
ACATCTACTCATGTTTGAAAGCAATTAGGAAACTGTTTACTAATCTATACTCTAGAATTAATAAAAAATGTACATTGACCGAAATGATTTTGAAAGTTTTGAGGAATTAGAAGATTTACGTAAAAAATGGGAACCTGAGGTAGCCAAATAAAAATTCGGGGGCAAGTCATACAAATAACCGAACCTAAAATCGAGGACAAGAACGAGCAAAAGCGTATTAACGGCAATGGGAATCCAAAAATTTTGAAAACAAATGAAAGAGTTATATATTATTATATTATATATATAATAATTTAGAACGAGCGTCAACTGAATTTGATACAATTTCAGAACATCGATTAATGTTATATTATTTTTTGAAGAAAGGTTTTATCATCAATAAACTTTATTATTATAAAAAGTAGAATGACCTCATTTCAAAGACATTTAATGGTCCTTCGAGTCGGATAGTAATCCCAGCACTACGGAGAAACAGTGAGAAATCATATTTTGATTTCAGAAAACTTTCGCAGAAAACTTTCAAGGACATTGAAAAGGAGGATCATGTATGGTAATACAATCAGAAGCAATTTTGTCAAGCGAGGCATCCGTAAGTTCGATTCATTTAACATTCCGAAAAGAAGATCAGGAATATGTTAATCATACAGGAAACATTGAATCAATGATTTCCAAAAGTCGTTTAATGCAGATTGGAATTATGTTGAAAATACCTTTTGAAGACAGTACCCTGGTTGAAAACATCGTATATTTTTTCATTGTACCTAGAACTAATAATTTCATCAATATATCTAGGGAACAACGAGCACCAGGAATACTACGAGGGTTGCCTTTTATATTTTGAGCCTTGGCAATACTAGTGTTTACAGGTGCCATCTGACGATTCCAATTGAAAGTTTGACCTTTTTAACCATAACCTTCTTCAGAACGTTTTGTCACTTGAGCATAACCTGTATTGTTTTCAGTGACTTGAAAATATTGTCTCAGCGAAAAAATGGAATTGAATCGTGAACATTTTCGTGCGATGATTTTTTACGATTTTCGACGTGGATTATCAAGACAAGAGTGCATCGATCAACTTACTTCGACTTTTGGCAATGAATCTCCATCCTTGGCCACTGTGAAACGCTGGTACAACGAATTTAATCGTGGCCGCAGTTCGCTCAGTGATGAAAGTCGTGAAGGTCGCCCAAAATCAGTCGTTGTCCCAGAAAAAATGGACGCTGTGCGTGAACTAATAATGCAAGCTCGTCATGTGACTTATCGTGAGATTCAGGCATCCTTGGGCATTAGTGGGACCAGCGTGCAAGCAATTTTACATCAACATTTGGCTGTCAAAAAAATTTGTTGCCGTTGGTTCCCACATAACTCGACAATCGCTCAAAAAAAGGCTCGTGTGGATTGGTCAAAACAAATGCTGAAAAAATTCGATCGCGGTGATTCAAAGCATGTCTATGACATCGTAACAGGTGACGAAACATGGATTTATGCTTATGAGCCTGAAACTAAACACAGGTCGACTGTGTGGATCTTCCAAGATGAGCCAAATCCGACAAAAGTTGTTTGCGCACGAAGCACTTCGAAGCAAATGGTTGCCTGTTTTTTTGGAAAAACCGGCCACGTAGGAACTGTGCCGTTGGAGCAACGTCGGACGGTCAATTCGGAATTGTATACAACCAATTGATTACCGGAGATCTTTGAAAAAATGAGGGAAATCAGCCGCCGAAGACGAATCATCCTCCACCACGACAATGCGAGCTCTCACACATCCGCTGCAACAAGGGACTTTTTGAGGGCTGAAAACGTCGAATTGATGGGTCATCCAGCCTAGAGCCCTGACTTAGCACCTAATGACTTTTTTTATTCCTATACATAAAAAATAAATTACGAGGTCAACGTTTTTCGATGCCTGAAGAAGCGGTTGATGCGTTCAAAATGCATGTTTCGGAGGTGCCTCAATCGGAGTGGAAAAAATGTTTTGAAAATTGGTTCAAGCGCATGCAAAAGTGTGTTGAGTTTCAGGGAGAATACTTTGAAAAACAATAAAGCCATTTTCGATGATGAATTATTGTCTTTTCATTATTAGGCTCAAAATATAAAAGGCAACCCTCGTATACACAAGATCGAGAGCTTCGGTTATAAGTCACATGTCAAAAATTACTAATCCTCGAGCAGACTACAGAGGCAGTAAGTCATCAAATGTAATTTACAAGACTACGTCAGAAGTAGAATTTAATTAAGCAAAGAAACGATTGGAAGTTGAAGAAAAGCTTGTTGCGCTAGAAGAGGACATACTTGCTGCTAAAGAAGAAATTTTAATATTGGAATTGGAGATCGAAATACATAAGATAAATAAGGATTTACCTACAGATGATTTAAGAAGAATGGAGGTTAATTTACAGATGAACCAAAAACTCCTGAAAATTAAAGAAGCTCACGTTAAAAATAGACAAGGATTAATCGCAAAGTAACAAGATGTAGCAGATTGTGAAGCTGACCTACAAAAGGAAGCTGCTGCGGGTGTTTTCAGCGATGTTGAAAAGTCCATAAAATCGAATCAATTTTCAAGAATAAAAGATTGGATAGATGAAACTGGAAAGGAAAGAGGTATGTCACCAGAGAAATAAAAAAAAAGTTTCATCTTTAAAATAAACTTGGCACTTAGGTTAGTGACCTTTCTAAAGAAATGCATCGCATGTTGGCCAGTCAAACTGTGGTTGATAGTCTTATTCATTTTTATGGTTTATCAAGTCTTCAATGGCCAGCATTTTATTCTCAATACAAAGTTTCAAGCCATATGTGTGAATTATTACAAACAGAAAATGTTTCTCGACTCAACAAAAGTTTGACTGGAGAAGTCAGAGAAAAAGTTGAGATGATTTTAATTACTGCGAAGAATCCAGAACAAATGTTGAAAATATTGAACTCAAGGTATGGAAAAGCAAATCACATTGCTGAAGAACTTTTGATGGAAATCAGGAAGATACAAAATGTGGAAGAATTAGAAAAGTTTGAAGGATTCAGCTATGCAGTAAGGAATACTGCTGCCGCTTTAGAGAATATCTAAAGCCAAATTATTAACAAACAAAGCAAATGGCGGAAATTATATCTAATATTACCTTCACAACGGAAAAGTTCAGCAATGAATATAAAAATCAAGGAAAATATCCAGAATCTACAGGAAAACGTCAAGATGATTCCAAAGGATGGAAGATTTGCAACGATGGAAGTCATCCTTTAGACCAATGTTCGAATTTTAAAGCAGCTGACATCAAGCAACGTTGGAAGTTAGTTGAAAAAGCTAAAGTATATTTCTGTTGCCTGAAAAAAATTAGGAAAATGTCAGAAACAAAAACCTTCCAGAGTCGAAAATTGTGCCTGGATGGAAAACATCCATATGTAAGAGCCATGATTCAACATTACCACGAAAAATTCGGACATCAAGGAACCGATACTGTTGTAAATAAACTTCGAAAGAAATTTTGGATTCCGAAGATTAGATATTTTATCAAGAAAATCACAAACGATTGTATAATTTGCAAAAAAAAAGATGTAATGATAGGCAGATGATTAGATAAACGATATGGAGTTCTATTCACCTACCTGACTAGTCGAGCAATTCATGTAGAAAGTGCGCATTCATTAACTGCGGATTCCTGCGTAATGGTGATCAGAAGACTTCTTACTCGTCGAGGATAAGTTCTTCAAATGTGGTCTGACAATGGAACCAATTTAAAAGGGGCAAATTGAGAATTGATAGAAGCTTTAGAAGAAATAGATGAACAGAAAATATTGAATTAAATAGCGAATGTTGGAATTGAGTGGAAATTTATGCCTCCAGGTTCACCTCATACGGGAGAATGTTTTTGAGAGACTCATTGGATGTTTTAAACGATCAATTTAAGTCATTTTAAAAGAGAAAATTCCCCAACTGAAGAAGTTTTGAAAATTATATTTGCTGAAGCAGAGTATATCGTGAATAGCCGACCTTTGATTAACCCATCTACTGACAGTGGCGATTTATGAAGCATATCGCAAAGCGATATTTTAATTAGTAAATCGGTCAATATAGGAAGTGCTGGAGTTTTTACCAAAAATGATGAAGTGCATAAAAAAACAATGGCGCATTTCTCATCTCCTAGCAAACTGTTTCTGGAAAAGTTGGTTTCGCGAATATGTTCCAACCTTGCTATCACGAAAGAAATGGAGAAAAGAAACAGAAAATTTAAAAGAAGGAGAATTGTTACTTATTGGTGACAAAAATATTCCTCGTGCAACGTGGCTAATTAGTATCGTAGCGAAGATTTATCCTGGAGAAGATGATGCAGTTCGTGTAGCTGATATCCAAACCGGGTACTTCAGACGACACGTAGTAAAATTATACCGATTAGGAATTAGTCCTGACAATAATGAGTCAGTGCTGGGGAGAGTATATGCCGGCGTAACGGAGTAATTTGAATTTGAATAATAATTCAGAACGAGCGTCAACTAAATTTGATGCAACTTCAGATCACCGATTAATGTTATATTATTTTTTGAAGAAAGGTTCTGGCATTAAGAAAATTTATTATTATAAAAACTTAAGTGGCCTCATTTAAACGACAAGTTAAAAAGAGAAGCAAAAACGGTCAAAATAAGAACCAAAACGGAAACAGAATTCAAAATAATCAGGGTAAAAAAAAAGTTAAAAAGGCGCTACCCTTTTCACCATTTGTACTTCCATTCCTGCCTGTTGCAAACCAATACCCACAGAACCCATGGCCTAATTCCCACCCAGTTTCCAGCCTAGATTCCAGCAACATTTTCAACCTAGATTTATAAACTATGGACCAAGATACCCATTTAACCCCGATAAGATCCAATAAAACCCGGATAAGGTCCTGATAGAAATCACATAGAACTTTTATACGGGCATATCCGGGCTCTATCCGGTTACTTATTTTCTATATGGGAATCATTCGCTATTTTCCGGGTTTCATCGGGGAACGTTACCAATAATGTATTTTGAAAAAGTCGACATTGTCCTTTTATCCGGGTATATCGGGGTCGTGTCCGGCACACGGATACAGACATTGATTTCCTCTAAGTCTAAACTAGCGACTATCCGGGTCTATCCGGAACAAATCAGGTACAAGAAATCAATAAGTGTCAATCTATCTGGTTCTACACGGGACCTATCCGGGACATGGAACCAAAAATTGCTTTCCTGTAAAGTCAAAAAACACACCTATCCGGACGTATCCGGCATCTGCCCGATAGTATTTGCACCGAAAAATTAACCAAGTCCCGCGATGTAAGCTTAACCGGGTCTATCCCAGACCTATCCTGGATATGAAACCTGAATTTATTTTTCTGTGAAGTCAAAAAGTTCATCTGTCCGGGTCTATCCAGGACCAATCTGGGAGTATTTGCATCAATAAAGAGACCAAGTCCGAGAAAGTATGTTTTGTCGCGTCTATCGGGGACCTATCCGGGACATAGGACCATAAATTATGACTTTAGTTGTAACATGAAACAGAACGTCTATCTGGGTCTATCCAGGAGCAATCTGGGAGTCTTTGCATCGATAATGAGACCAAGTCCGATAAAGTATGCTTCGTCGGGTCTATCGGGGACCTATACGGGACGAAGAACCAGAAATTGATTTCAGCTGTAATGACAAAAAAGGTATCTGTCCGAGTATATCCGGGACATGGAACAAAAATGTTATTTCCTATGAAGTGAAAAAGGTCGCCTGTCCGGGTCTATGCGGGACCAGTCTGGAAGTATTTCCGTCGATAAACAGATCAAGTCCGATAAAGTATGTTTTATCGGGTCTATCGGGGACCTATCCGGGACATACAACAAGAAATTGAGTTCAGCTGTTATGTCAAAAAGAGCGTCTAAGCGGGTCTGTTCAGGACCAATCTGGGAGTATTTGCATCGATAAAGAGACCAAGTCCGAAGAGGTATGTTTTATCCCGGCTGCCCGAGACCTATCAGTGACACGGAACCAGAAATTTATTTCCTGTACGTTAAAAAATGCGTCTATCCGGTGGTATTTGCACAGAAAAATTAACCAAATCCCGCAATGTACGCTTAACCGGGTATATCCTCGACCTATCCGGGACATGAAACCAGAATTTGATTTCCTGTGAAGTCAAAAATGTCGTCTGTCCAGGTCTATCTGGAACCAGTCTGGGAGTATTTGCATCGATAAACAGACCAAGTCTGAGGAAGTATCTTTTGTTGGGTCTATCTGGGACCTATCTGGGAAGAAGAACCAGAAATTCATTTCAGCTGAAACGAGAAAAAAGGCTTCTGTCCGGGTATATCCGGGACCAATCTGGGAGTATTTGCATTGATAAAGAGACCAAGTGCGATAAGGTATGTTTTATCGGATCTATCGGGGACCTATCCGGGACATATAACCAGAAATTGAGTTCAGCTGTTATGTAAAAAAGAGCGTCTAAGCGGGTCTGTCCAGGACCAATCTGGGAGTATTTGCATCGATAAAGAGACCAAGTCCGAGGAGGTATGTTTTATCGGAGCTACCCGAGACCTATCCAGGACATGGAACCAGAAACTGATTTCCTCTAAAGTAAAAAAGTGCATACAGCCGCGCGTATCAGGAATCTTACCGGTAGTATTTGCACAGAAAAATTAACCAAATCCCGCAATGTACGCTTAGCCGGGTATATCCTCGACCTATTCGGCACATGAAACCAGAATTTGATTTCCTGTGAAGTCAAAAAGGTCATCTGTCCAGGTCTATCTGGAACCAGTCTGGGAGTATTTGCATCGATAAACAGACATAGTCCGATAAAGTATGTTTTATCGGGTCTATTAGGGACCTATCCGAGACACGTATCCGGATATTGATTTCAGCTAAAATGGCAAAAAGAGTGTCTAACCGGGTATATCCAGGAGCAATCTGGGAGTATTTACATCGATAAAGAGAGCAAGTCAATAAGCAATAGAGCGATGAGCAAGACAATGAGCTTAACGGAATGTTCTGGGTATAGCCGTCGCAACTCCCTTATAAGTTCTTTATTCCTCTCTTTCTTTTCATTCTCCTTGGATATGATGTTTTTGTCAGCTGGTGCCGAAAATTCGATAACGAACATGGTTCGTTTCTCGAAGTCAAGAAGAACTATGCCAGGCATCGAGTGTGCAACAGAAACAATTGTTGAGAATATGAAGTTCCAGTATATCCTACACTTCTCATTTTCGACAATTGACTCTATTTCCCTAGGAGCGCTTAGAGGAGCGGTATTTAGGCTGATGCCTTAAGAGTGACATAGATGGTAATAAAGCACTCTTAATGCCGCATTGTGCCTTTGGATGTAGGAAGTTCCCGCATGAGTTGGACAACCAGATATTATGTGTCCTAGATGTTTGGGGTGTGCATGACACGCTCTGCAGCTATCATCGGGAATGTCTTGGCTCAAAATGTGGCGACGGTATGCTAGAGTGAAAATGACACCGTCTTGGCATGCCAAAATGAAACCCTCCGTGCCCAACTTCAATCCGGGTGATTTAAGGAAAGCAAACGTTAGCTCATACGACATTGACAGATCCTCCACATTTCTGTGGAAGATGCCGTGCATCTTCTTCTCTAGGAGCTGTTACTGTTAGTACTGTAGCTGTTAGTACTCGAGATGGATAAGATTTGATGCAATTTGCTCATCCCTGGTATGGAAGTCAAGGCCGAGTGTTTCAGCAGCCTCCTCCGCTGCTTTGTAGAGAAACGCCCCTTTGCCCACTTCTTCGTGTTTCCTGACCATTTTAAGAAGAGGGTCTTGTCCATTTGCGACTATATGTGCTGTACCCAAAATAATCCTGTTGTGAAGACATTCAAGATTTAGTATTCCGCGACCACCTTGACGGCGTGAGATGTAAACTCGGGGAACAGAAGATTTAAGGTGCATGCTTTTGTTCATGTGCATAACCTTTCGGGACCCCATATCGAGGGCTCTGAGCTCGTCCGTCGTCCATGGAACCCCTCCAAATGAATAGAGTACTACCGGGACGGCTAGCATGTTCTTCGCAGATACTTTGTTGCTCGCCGTCAGTTCGGAAGACCAAATCCGTCGAATGAGACGTTTGTATCTGCACCGGAGAGTATCCTTTATAGATGTCACATCCTGAATGCGACTCTGTGGCACGCCCAGGTATGTATAGTTCTCTCCAGCGCAAAGGTGTCGTATAGCGCTTCTGCGAACGAGCTCAGGGTCTTCCGGGATTCCATTAGGTTTTCCTTTCTTCAAATAAACCTTGGCGCATTTTTCTAACCCGAACTCCATTCCAATTTCTTGAGTGTACTCTTTGGCAATGTTTAGAGCTAGATATAGTTTCTCTTGATTTTTAGCATAGATCTGAAGATCATCCATGTGAAATACATGAGTGACTTTATGCTTTCGATTTCCAGGTTTGCCGCAGAGGTACCCTTCGGAATAGCGAAGTGCGAGAGATAGTGGCAATAATGTGAGGCAAAAGAGGAGAGGGCTCATGGCGTCGCCCTGAAACACACCTCTCTGAAAGGTGACACTGTTAGTGATCACACGATGTTTTCCAGATGAGATAGTAAATCTGGTTTTCCAAAGCGGCATTAATCTCTCTACGCACCTCACGATGTGTGGATGAACCTTTAGGGTTTCCGAAAGACAGATGATAAGTCTATGTGAGGTCGAATGAAAAGCTTTCCGGTAATCAATCCAGGCCATCGATAGGTATCGCTGATAGAATGCCGCGTCTTTACAGACACATCTATTGATGAGCAGGTTCTCCCAACATCCTGCTACGCCTTTCTTTGAGTCACGTTGTTCGTACATCTCTCGACAAACAGGTCCAATTGTCCGAACAATCCTGCCATTTAGGATAGATGTGAATATCTCACACAGTGTGTTCAGACAAGTTAGTGGCCTGTAATTTCTAGGGTCAGCTAAGCTGCCAGTCTTCGGCAGGAGCACAGTGCGCCCTTCTACCAACTACTCCGGAATAGGCTCTTCCGACTTTCGATATGAGGTGAAAATGCGGGCCAGATGCTGGTGGGTTGAAGGAAACTTCTTTCACCAGAAGGTCTTGATACCATCTGGTCCCGGAGCGGAATAGTTCTTCATGCCTCTTGATACGTTTTTCACCTCACCGGCAGTGATAAGTGGGCATTCCTCCTCAGGTGTTATGAGGGCACTGCACAGCTCCTTGAAGCTATTTATATATTTCGAGTGTTCTTTCAGTGGATGCTGGACTGAGTTGATGCATTCGTCTTTTGGTCTTATTATCAACCGTTGGTTTTGTTTTACGGTTTGCTTCTGCCAAAGCTCTCGCTGCATTATACACACTACAATTAATAGTTCAGAAGTCAGGTTCTTCGGAAAAATCTCCACGAAGCTCTTCATCCAGTTCAGCCAGATCTTTGGGCTTAAGAGAAATCTTAATGTTGATGTTTCTCCGGGTCCTGAAACGCCGCTCTTCCTCTATTGGATGCCTGCTCCCGGTTGGTCTCAGTGTCGCCTCTTTTTCTCTGTTGCCGGCTTCTTCTGGCTGCGGTTGAGTAGGCGCTCTGCTTATATAACCCCTTTTTCGGAGTTCCTCGGCATGGTTTCGCAGACGTTGATGCGAAAAATGTGAGAGATCTGGGTGCTTCTCGCACCACAGAGTATGCAGCCGTGCCATGTAACCTTTTCGTTCAGGGGCCATACTGGTATCATAGCACTCCGGCAGGTCGTCCCTGAGCCGATCCGTCCACCCAAAAGTAACGAGATTCTGCCGGCTAATCGCATTGACCTCGTTTTGATTGGCTTCCCCAACTCTAGGATAGTCGGCATTGTTGTCCGACACATTGTCGGGAGCCCTGCGCTCGATTGTTTTGAACCGCACTTACCACAACTATGTTTGGTATTGTCATTGTTGTTCTCGCCAGCAGCTAGGGAAAACGGTTCTTCCATCCTTGTAGAGTCCCGCATGCAATGATAAGGCTGCATACTCTGAGAGGCACGGTTGTCACGCCTCCGTTTAGGGGTTATTCCTTCGGGACCATCCGTGGATAATTGTCCGCGACTGCTTATTAATTATTGTAACCACATTCAGCAGAAACCCTTGGTACCGGGACCCTCTATCCGCAAACCGAAGACGAGTTGGGTGGCTTTGTCATAGGCCCTTCAGTTCAATTCTTAAGGAATCAAAACCGAAAAACAAAAACGGAAAAAAACCGGCTATGTTAACTTTTTAACAATATTTAAATTGTTGTAATAATTTTTATAAGTATTTCGGGTTACACATGGAGAAAGAATAAGGTCTCTTTGGGATAAACAGGTTTTTATTCATAAGAGCTTACTCTGAGCTATATTTACATATGATCCCTGTATCTGAGCTAATCTTAACATCTAGTTTTCGAATAAAAGAAATCCCTAAAAGAATCCTAAATTCAATTCGTGATAATACACGTTCCTGAAATCTAAGTCTTTGCTTTTTCGCAGTTTTAACACATTAAATGTCTTAAAAGAACTAAGCGATACTTCGATACGCTGAGAGGTAGCTACTTCTCTCTTTGATCTTTCTACTGTCTTAATCTCTCTTTCTCTAATATTTCTAAAATTAACTCAATATTCAATTTGTGGTCTCTCGGCCAAAACATACTAACTTTACAGTTCTCAACCGAATAAACTTATTATTAATGGGCTCTCGGCCAAAACATACTAATTTTACTGTTCTCTAGGAATCAACTTATCTCTATTAATGGGCTTTCGGCCAAACGTACTGATTTTACAGTCTACGAGTCAAATTATTTTCTATTAATGGGCTCTCGGCCACAACATACTATTTTTACTATCCTCAAAAGAATCAACTTATTATTATTGGGCTCTCGGCCAAAACATACTATTTTTCTATATCTTATTTGCACGAAGGCTTCTAATTTTTAAAGAATGTTAAGTAGGTATCTGCAATGGCAAGATCCTTTTAAAGATAAACTAAATGTGGTAGCAATGACCAAAAATTCAAATTCAATAAAAACTAATTGCAATATAAAGGCTAAGATAATCACTCAAATGGAGTCTATTGTATCGTTTTATGGCTGAAACGTCAACCTAGTATAGAGTATTCCCTGAGACTCTTCTCTTGTTTTCGCTCGCTAAAATCTGGCCTAAGTCTAGTCGCTCTCGGACTAGAGGTGTACGGCTACCTGCGGAGGAAAGGACAGGGTAGGTACAGAAAAATAAAAAAACAGAGTTGTCGAACTGGATTTATCTAGATATTGGCGAGGCTCGCTCTCTAGAAACTTCATTGTGGGCTTCAAACGATATTTTACTCAATGAGATATCTCAGAGGCTTCGCCTTCAGACTTACCGGCTTTCTCAGCCAGGTAAGGGAGTTTTTGTGTCCCGCCTGCCTATAAGAATTTAAGATGCTGATGGCTGTTCTTCAGTTAATCTTTGAAATTTATCGAAAGATATCTCAATTTGCAGAAAGATTGCGGACTTAGTATTTTAAGCCTAAGCACTCAATATCTCCCGAAATACTTGAAGAGAGGTATAGGACAAGGATGGAGAGAGTAAGTCTCCAGCTTCTCCTGAAGGGCTCTTCAAGCTTGTTGCGTTTGCCACGCAACACCCCCAACTGCCGTTTTCGGCTTGCGTAACAGTTTTTATGTTGCACGCTCCAGTTTAGACTCCCACTACTTACGAGATAGGTACCCGATTTGGCAGCTTCTTCATCCGCTCCTCTCAAGTTTTCTTGTCGATACTTCCGGAGATCATTGGCATGGTACTGTCCTCTGTCCTTGTTTTGTTCCTTATTCCATAGAATGTAAACATTATTAGCGATCTTTCCTTGACAGTATAAGGTCCTTCGTATAACGAGAGAAATTTAGCCATGGCCTTGGCCAATACTCTTTCTCCAAACTATACCATCTCTTCAGTTTGCATCCCCACAGCGCCTCGTAGGAGGTCACCTCCGCCGTACCGTGGTGCGACTCATCAAGAATAGTCTTCACGTTGTTCAGTTGGGCGAACCACGAGTTATGTTTGTCAGGTGGGAGGGGCGTACGAAACAATCTTGATAGTTCTCTATTGACTCTCTCAACCATATTGGCTTGCGGATGCCTAATGGATGTGAGTATCATTTGCATTTTTCTCTCTTCTAATGCTCTTCGCCACTTTTTGCTTGTGAATTGAGTCCCATGATCCCACAAAACTTTGTAAGAGGTTTTGGTGAAAGTTCCAAAAAAATCTATAGATATGAGCTCCAGTGGTGCTTTAGATAGGACTGGGTCTTATAAAGCTTGAGACGCTTGCGTAGATACTTTATTCCGTTGACAGGAATCACATACAGCTACAACATTTCGCGTTAATTTTGTTAAACGCGGGCTATAAAATGATACACGAAGTAGCTTGTAGGATTCTCAGTCCCAGGATGTCCATATGATACGTGACATTCCTTTATCAAGAATTTAGCGGATTCCACGTTCACATAAATGCGGTACTCGTTGCCGTTCACGTGATATAAAGTATCGTTTATAAGTTTGAATCTTTTGACTTCATCCTTATTTTCCGCAATCTCTTTTCTTATCTCAAGGGCTCTCTTGTCTTCTCTTTGTTGTTGTGGCAGGTTTCTTATCTTCTCTTCGACGTCTTGAGTCCATTCATAGGCTAAAGCGTTGATAGTAACTCTGGTTTCTCCGCGATTCTTCTGTTAACTTTCCTCGTCGTGTAGACGGCTCAAAATATCGGCCATCAGGTTTTTTTTTCAGGTAAGTGTTCTATCTCTATCTTGTAGTCCTGAATGGCCAGAATCCATCTTGTAAGGCGTGCATTTACGAAGTTGGAAGTTTTTTAAAAAGTTAACGCAAGGTGATCGATACGATTAATTATCTCAGCTCCATGTAGATAAGTCCGAAATTTTTGTAGAGCCCATACTATAGCTAAGAGTTCCATTTCTGTTGTGAAATACATTAATTCAGGACCTTTTAAAGTTCTGCTAGCTAGAGTAACACAGCCACACTACAAAAAAATAGTTTCGTAATCTGGGGACGCGACATATGGTTTCCTATGGATTTTGACGCGCTGAACCGAAATCCGATGTCAAAATTTACCCTACACGTCAGCGTTTCACCCTAGCCTTTAAGAACTTGAAAAAATTAGTATTTCCTGTTCTGGGCATGAGACATATCAACTCTTATGTATTTGGACGCGCTGTATCTGAATCTGATATCAGAATCGGCCTAACGGGTCTCGGTTAAACCCTAACCTCAAAAAAAACTTTAAAATCGCTAAAATGGCCCGTTTTTATTATACAAAATCGAACCAGACACATATTGATGCGTGTTTAGGGTAGTTGAGTCTATTCAGACTATTTAACGAGCTCACCAGGTAAAAATTAATTTAAAACCTCAAAACCGTCAAACATAACCTCAAAGAATATTTTAAATCCATGGAAATGACATTTTTTGTGCGCTGAAACTGGAAACTCATTACATTCTCATACGATCTCGGGGTATCTGAGTCCAATTGTACAGTTTCGTGAAACCTACTAGGTTACAATACATTCCTAACATCGCTGTTTACCCAGGAACCACGGAGTAATAATAAGGAGACCGATCTCCATACATGCGTTCTGACTGCGGCAATTGCATCTTTACTGCCAAGCTCAGACGTTTCGAATCAGCACTATAGACAGTC
>CAKNWT010317036.1:0-15119 GCA_932066315.1 Andricus coriarius
AAACGTAAGCTGCATTTTTCAAATATCACCCTTATTGCATGACAAAATGTCCTTTCTATTTCCATTTCTATTATTATTTTTATATTAGTATTAGTGTAAAGAAACATCCATTAATTACGTAAGGATAATCAAAAATGTATCAATTATATACACTGTAAACGATATTTCAAGGGATTAAAAAAAAACAGAAGTATTTCAACAGATCTCAAGGGATTAAAAAAGTTTAAGGGTATTTCAAACGATTTCAAAGTATTGTGAGAGGTTTTACAGATTTCAAACGATTTTAAAAGATTTCAAGAATTTGAAGAAATTACCTAGTACAATTTCAGAGGGAGTCTCAATTTTTTCAAGGGATTTTACAATATTGTAAGGGACTTCAAGGAGCTTAATACAATTGTAATGTTTAAGGATAACAAAGGATTTCAATTAGATTTGGAAGATTTGAAGGGATTTAAATAGATTTCATAAGATTCCCAAAGATTTTAGGGAATTTAAAAGATTTTTAAAGATTTCAAAGGATTTTAAGGGATTTTAACGTATTTTAAGATATATTTGGGGGTTTTTGATGATTTTACAGGATTTCGAAAAATTGTATAAGATATCAAAAGATTCCAAAGTGTATTCACGGGTTTTGGAAGATTTCGTAAGATTTCCAAAGATTTACATGACTTTCAAATTCTCTATATTGTATTCAGTTACCATTTTCACTAATTTCAATCAGTGATTAAATTCTAGGTACGAATCTATGTTCTTTTTTTACTGACGAATTAGTGAAACTGACTAATTCATCAGTAAAATTACCCGATCTATAGCTAAAATTCAGTCACTGATATAAATGGTTAAAAAATCTTAATGATTTAAATAAGGATTTTAACCGAGTTTGAGAGATTTTGAGGGATTTACGCGGATTTTCAAAGATTCTAAAGGATTTTTATGTCATTTTAAAGATTTCAAGCGATTTTAAGAGATTTCAAAGACAAAAACAAATGATATACAGCTAGAATTCAGTCACTGATTCAAGTTAGTAAAAATTTATATGATTTAAATTTAGCGAGAGGGATTTTCGAATATTATAATTTGTTTAAAAAGATTTCGAGGTGTTTTAATGGCTTTCAAAGGATTTTAATGGATTTCAATATATTCTAAGGGATTTCAGGAGATTCGGAAAGATTCCCACGAATTTGTAAGATTTCAGTGAAGGCTTTTAAATATTTAGCCTTTTTTTAAAGAATGTAAGTGATTTTCACATATCTTGAAGGATTATAAATAAGTTTTGTTGGATCTTGAAGATTTCAAGCGATTTAAGGTATTTTCACAATTTTTAAGGGTTTGAAGGGATTTTCAGGGAGGTAAATCATTTTGAAAGGATTTTAAGAGATTTTATACGATATTCATCAAGTTTAAAGAGTTTCCAAAAATGTTTGCATGATTTAAAAAATTTGAAGGGATCTACAAAACTTTTCAAAGAATTCACAGAATGTCAAAGGATTGCAAAGGTTTTCAGGGATGCCACGAGATTTCATTAAAGGTGTGCACCATATTTCATGAATGGTTTAACTCCCCGACTCTATATTTCTTGGACGTATGTAATATGAAATATTACATAATAAAACAAAAATAAAAGAAATAATGATTTAATGTCTACAATAGTATAAAATCCAGTGTGTGGCAGTGGGGCCACACGGCACAAAGGGAGACGCGATTATAGAAAGTATAGACAGTGCATAAGAGAGAGACAGCAACTTCCCTTAGAGACCGACAGAGACTTCCCTTCGGTCGTTTTTTTCAATCCACTTCCTTTCCAAAAGCAGTTTCACTTCGAAAGTAATTTCAACGACAAAAACAGGTGTTAATTAGCATATTTAAAAAAGTAATAAGAAAGAGGAAACTTGTAGGAAATGCGTTCAAAATTTATCTGTTTTAGGTGAACGTTTAACTATTTTGTTGAAAATTCGTCTTTTTTGGTAGAAAAGTAATCTTATTAATTCCAATTGCATTTTTTAAATTTAAATGTGCTTTGTTGAAAATTCGTCTTTTTGGGTAGAAAAGTGATCTCATTAATTAAAACATTATATTTTTACTTCGAAATTAATTTTAAATTATTTTGTTGAAAATTAGTCTTGTTGGGTAGAAAAGTAATCTCATTTATTCAAATTGCACCTTTTTAATTCAAAAGTAATTTTAAATTATTTTTTTTTCAATTCGTTTTGTTTTGGTTAAAAATTTAGTTTCCTAAATGAAAATTTAACTATTCTAGTTTGGTCTTTTTTGATAAAAAATTCATTTATTGGGCTGAAAATTCAACCAGTTGGATGCAAATTCATTTTCGTTGTTGAAAATTTATAATTTTAATTGATAATTTACTTCTTGAATTGAAAATTTAATTATATCAATTCATCTGGAAAATTTATCTTTTTTGGTGGAGCTTTAATCTTTTTGGTTGAAAATTCAACTCTTTTGCTGAAAATTCCTCTTTTTCGATTGAAGATTAGTTTTTTTATACAAATTTGACTACATGCTTGGAATTTTTTGTCTGAAAATTAATTTTTCACTTAAGATTTATATTTTCTATTTTCTGTCGAAAATTTATCTTTTCTATTTGGAAAATAATGTATTTTGTTGAAAATTTGTCTATTTCGTAGAATATTCATCTTTATATTAGTTGAAAATTCATTTTGTTTGTTGAAAATTGAACTAATTTGTTGAAAACTTGTTCTTTTCAAATCGAAATTTAATATCCTTATCTCAAACTGTAACTTTTACATTTTTGCTATAAAATTGATCTGTTTTAGCTAAAAATTCATTTATTTTGTTAAAAACTTGTCTATTTTTGTTTTGAAACTTCAATTATTTTTCTTGAAGAATCCTCCCCTACTCTTGGATTTTGCCCGGAAAAAAGAAATTTATTTATAAAATATAAAATTAGGAGTGGCTTGGTTTCTCCAACGTGTCCCGATTAGCCCAGTTTTACAGTAGTTCAACTAAAGTTCTTAAATTTTAGATTTTGGAAAATGGGTGTACACTATTCAATCTGGTTCGAATCAGTTAAGACTTGTCTAAATTCACTTTGCAACCTGTTCGTAGTGATTAAAAAAGCTCTCAAATATGTTCAAAATTAGTTTAAAATGATCTTAAAATATGTTTAAACCTCAAAAGATCCTCTTAACCAGCCTCAAACATTTTAAAATCTAGGTAAAAACTTTTTAAAATTAGGTTGAAATATTTTTTAAGATTTGTTTGAATCAAATGAAATCTTTGTTCCAGAAAATGTGTTCATACTGTTCGAACTCGTTTTATCTAGTTCCTACCAGTATAAAACCACTTTGCACTTCGTTCGCATTAGTTTACAATCATTCCTAAATCTGTTTAAAATAAGTTTTAAACGAATTGTAAACACGTAAAAACTCAGTTGAATAACGATCCAGACCAGTTTCAAAAATATTTAAACTTCAGTTTAAGCCCATGTGGAGCTAGATCCAGCCTGAGTAAAACAGGGTTGAATCAAGTTTAAATAAATTTAAACCCTGTTTCAAACATATTTCAAACATATGTAAACCTGCTTAAATATGAACAAATCTTGTGAAATCATTTAAGTGATGCCTTTCGCTTATTTTGAGTCAAAACAAAAATGCAACTGCATTTCATTCCTCGTAAATCTAAAAAGAAAATAATTTATATATTTTATATAGTTCAGGAGAAACAGCCTGCGAAAATGATATTTTACGGAAAATTCGACTAAAGAAAAAAATAGTATTCATTTTTTTTTAAATAGCATATTTCTTGTGCACTGTAGGCAAAAATAGTCAGATTAAGATTTTTTTTTATTACGGGATTATATATTTCTCGTATGCTTCCAAAGTTACAGCATGTCGAAAGTTTGCGTTGAAAGTTTTTTTTTGTATTAATAAATGTACATCAAATTATTAACAAATATATTTTAGTAGATAAAATGATGTACATTTATTATAAGAACTACTCTGAACGCAAAGTACAGTAAAAACGCCATGATAGAAAAATCAATTACTTTTTAATGAACTTTCATAAAAGTGAGATTTACTTGGAATTAAGTCTTCTTTAACTCGTATTCTGACTATTATTATCTACAGTGCATAGTAAGTATGCTATTTCACAAAAACTATAAGAAAATTTTTGTTTTGTCATATTTGTCATAAAAATGTGTAATGCGAGATTTTGAATGATATATTATTTATTAACGACTCGCCTTCGAAAAACATAATTGATACAAAAAGTTTGGCAATGGAGGTATCAATAGGTAGTGTTCTCGACCACGGTCTCAATCGAACTGCCAATCTTCAGGAGGCTTGTGTTGACACGATTCAGCCAAGCCTCGGCCAGGCTCCAGCCTAGATTCGTCATAGCTTAGGCGCAAAACTTCGGTGCCTGTGTTTTGGCGGATGTTTACAATACGTGATGTTTGGGACAAGCGATAAGCTAGCTCTCCTGAATAGCTTCTTTGTTCCTGACTGAAACTGTTCTACATTCGGCCTACCTGACCGCTAGGTCGTCCTCGACCTTTTACCCCAGTGATTAAATCTAGAATGCAGAAAGGATCAACTTTATTTTGCCCACATGCTAAGACTTAATTAGACTCAATTAGACATCCCTCCACAGGAGTGATCAGTTCCGCCGCTGGTATCCATTAACTCACAGTTAACACCGAAAAAAAATGTTGATTAGGAAATAAATAAATAGGAACATTTTGTGAACTAATTTACGCTTCGTAAGGGCCATTCTGAGTTAACTCAGACGCTCCCAAACTTAGCTTTACTGGTTGTTAACCCTGGTCCTGACCTCCGCCTAGTTCTCCACCCAGTTTAAGGTTGACAACTCCTTAACCTAGAAATACTAGACTTGGCCTAATCTTAGCCTCGCCAACGTCCGTTCGGTCACAATCCTGACCAAGAATTGCACTTCAGGATCCTCGACTCCGACTAACCCGTCCAATAATGGAACACAGCTCTTGAGACATCTGGGTTCATTCCATGCAGATACCACTGCATTTACTCACCAACTCACTGCGTAGCGTCGAACGTGACCCATCTCTTCATGCTGTCTACCGCAATAGTACTGCGCTGGTTCGGCGATTTCTTCAAATCCCGAAGATCTTGGACTTCGTACCGGTCAATGGGCAGAACTGCTGTCACTTTAAAAGGCCCCTTTCGCCTTGGCTGCCAGCTTCCTACTCTCGCCAGTAGCAACGGGGAGGGCATCCGCCATAACGATGTCTCCGATACAGTACGAAGGAGGTTTGAACCTGCGAATATCAAACCTCTTTTTTGGTCGATCTTGCTCTTCATCCGTAGACGCCTTCGCCGCGGACCTCAAATCCTGGAAGTCGACCTGATTCAACGTGTCCTGAATCGTCGCTAGTATTTTTGCATGGGCCATACTGCGCGGTTTGTAGCCAAAGAGCAGTTGAGTTGGTGACATACGCGTAGTTGTGCTGATCGAACTGTTGATCGCACTTTAAACCTTCTTGACCTTTTCGTCCCATAAATCCTCTGCACTACCGGCGCAAGTAGCTGCAAGCGAGCTCAAGACTGTGTGATTCATTCGCTCACACTGACCGTTTACACGTGGCGTTGCGAATGCGTTGAGTACATGCTTGATGCCGTATTTAACACAAAAGGCATTGAAGGTGTGAGATGTGAAGGTCGTTCCACAATCGCTAATTATCCGGGTGGGTACTCCGAATATTGCCATTAGCTGACTTAGTGCCTTCAACACTTGTTTAATCGACGTATCGCGGACAGGCTCGAGAATACAGAATTTTGTAAATCCATCAACGTTTGCGACCGGCTACGAATTTATAGTATAAGCAATTCAGACATGCATTGACGTATTTGGAAACGAATTTTCTAATCCCTTTGAACCAATAGTGTTCTGGCACTTTCTCCAACGTTCTTTCAAGTGCAAAATGTCTCTGTTCATCGTGACATAATCTCACCACATTAAAGCGTGACATTCGAGGAACCAACCATTTGTTACCCGTGTCAGTCCTTCGAAAAACAATATCTCCCTTGAGGTTATACTTTTTAAAATATTGTTTAGTATCTGATTGTCTATCGCCTGATTCTGAAATCTTTCGAATCACGCCAATTTCGGGGTCTTGTAATTGAGCTACTTCAATCCATTCTTTTTCTGTCACATCGACTACGCAACATTCTATTGGATTTCTACTTAAGAAATCCACGTGTGCAGCTTATGCACCAGGACGATACGCGATCTCGAAGTTGTAGTCCTGCAGATACACCCACCATCGAGCTACTCGAGGCTGTATATCTTTCTTATTTGCAGTAGCACATACAGCACTGTAATCTGTGACAACCGTAAATTTAATTCCTAGTAAGTAAAGTCTGAAAGTTTTCAAAGCTACGAAAACCGCTAAAGTCTCTAAATTGTAGGAGTGATACTTTTTCTCCTCAGAAGTCGTCTTTCGACTATAGTAAGCAATTACGCGTTTCTCATTTCCATGCTTTTGAATCAATATAGCGCCTAAACCTATTGCACACGCGGCTGTGTGCACTTCTGTTTCTCGAGTAGGATCATAAATAGTTAAAATCGATCGATTAACCAGTATTGTTTTTATTTTTTGAACTACTTCGCTTTCTTTCTCTCCCCAAGACCAGGGTACATTTTTTCGTAATAGGTTTGTATTGCATTGATGTAATTCGGCAAGTATTCGCATTTTCGCTTTTACCAAACTCGTTCGCAATTGTTCATCATGGATTCCGTATATCACAAACTCGACAATTTTTTCTTCCGGAATTTCTAAATTTAACCGGTTAATTCTTTTAACCTTTCGAAGCAATGCTCTTGCAAGGACTGGCCCGAAGTACTCTTGTATGATCCCGCATAGTCAAAAAGTTGACCAAAATTTTGTTCCCCTGAGAATTGTCTGACAACTGCTACTGAAAATGCCTCCCATCTTATGGGCGTATTTTTTAATCCGTCGTACCAACTTCTCGTACATAATTGCAAACTTATTTACCTTTTCTAGCCATTGATTCCTTTGCGGACAATTTTTTTTTTGATTAAATTCTGGAAAAACTTTCTCGTTTACATAATGGTTCGACCGTTTCGAACCTGTTTTAACGATAGCCGCAAGCACTTCCGTTAATTTTGCAAAATCGGACTCACCCTGCCGTCTTCTCTCTGGACTTCTACTGGCCGATCTAGTAGTTCGGCTACCTCGCACTCGGCTTCTGCTTCTGGTTTTCCAACGCCTCTGATGTTCGCCAGCATCTTATGGAGATCTCCTTCGGTAACGTCCGTAATCCTCATCATATCTGGATTGTTGCCGACTGCTGTACTTGGACTCATGTCTTCTTGAACGGTGTGAAGACGATGCCTTTCGCCATTTCCTTCTGTTCTCGTCATCAGATCCACTGGATTCCATATCACGGTCGTCTCTCCTGTATCTGTGCGACATTTGTTCCACTAAGAAAAAAAAACGTTGTGTCCACTTGACGAGAAAGACCAGCTACCTTTAAATCGTGTTGAGGAAACTGGGAATACAAATAAGTTACACTTTTCCCTTGATCTTTCTCGTTTCCTCACATACACACTAAAAATCACATGGTTCTCTTCTCACTTTGAAAACAAACAAGTTTTTGTTTCACCAATCACTGTAATTAGCACAAGTGTATCCCACTTCCGAACTGTAATACGAGATTTTGAATGATATATTATTTATTACCGACTCGCGTTAGAAAAACATAATTGATACTAAAAGTTTGGCAATTGAGGTATCAATAGGTAGTGTTCTCGACCACGGTCTCAATCGAACTGCCAATCTTCAGGAGGCTTGTGTTGACACGATTCAGCCAAGCCTCGGCCAGGCTCCAGCCTAGATTCGTCATAGCTTAGACGCAAAACTTTGGTGCCTGTGTTTTAGCGGATGTTTACAATACGTGGTGTTTGGGGCAAGTGATAAGCTAGCTCTCCTGAATAGCTTCTTTGTTCCTGACTGAAACTGCTCTACAAATGTAACTTCCGAAGGCTAATATCTCCTAAACTATATGAGATAAAAAATGATTTTTTTCTTTAGTTTCACGTGGAATTTACTGCACTTCATTCACAGTTTTGATGAATTTAAATACGCATGCTTTGAAGTGGGGAAATATTAAAAACGGGATTTTTTCATTACGAATAGCCAGACCTGAAAAAGTGACGATACATGTAGACACTGTCAAATTTTAATAGGTCTCGGATTTCCAAACATTTTTCGATACCAAACCACAGATGATACAGAAGCATCACTTTGTTGTTATTCTTACAAAAATATACTGAATAATCTGTAAATAAAAAAAAGTAAATAAAGTTTATTTAATAATCCATCAAACGATGTTTTTCTTTTTGGTCTCAAAATATTCATGAGGATTCACTAAAGTGATTTCAGAAGAGAAACGAGATGTGCAATCTCTTTTGCGTTGTATACAATCCAAGCCCATTTCGCAGTAATTGGAAAATGTCATATAATTCATTTTTATTTTATTTGTAATTTATTGTTTTCAGAAGTTCTTTTAGACCAATTATACGAGATAAACAAACGCTTTTACGTTAAACTCGATCTAAGCCAACGCGTAGTCATTGGAGCATTTCCTATCATTTACTTTTATTTTATTTATAATTTATTGTTTTTACCAGTTCATGTGAAACAATTATACGTGACGTGCATGCTCTTTTATGTTGCTCTCAGTCGAAGTCCACCGCGTAGTCATTTGAAAATTTCCTATAATTAGTTTTTATTTTATTTATAATTTTATATTATTAGCAGTTAATTTCGACCTATTGCACACAATAATATAGTTATATTAGACATTTTGTATGTGGAAGTTAATAAAACTTATTCCAACTTAATAAATGAATACTTTTATTATAATATTTTTTAATTTTTGAGGCTTTGCAATTAAAATTATTTGACCGAAAAATGCTTTCAATCTGAAATTAGTTATACCTATGCAAGATTGTTGAGTTTTTATTTTTTTAAATTTAAAACTGCATCTCCAATGTAAATAGGCGAATAGAGTAAGGACAACATATTTTGTTATTACAAGTTTACTATTTTACATAAAATAAAGGATAAAAAATCCTGCGCGCTGTTCTCGCGGCCGGATCTCGCGCGTCGAGCTCCATAATTTATTTACCTCGCACTATGCGCTCGGTCTTTGTAGTTCCCTACATTTTTGCACGGACCTTTTAAAATTATGGGTTAAATCAATGACAACTGCAATTTGGTGATTTTGATTTGCCTTTTGTTAAAACATCATCAGCTTTAACGAATACATTCTTCTCGCGCTTCACACTCGATCAAAGTTTGTTCAAAACAAAAAATGTGTATAGTATAGTTATGAACTCTATTATATTAAATGTATATTATATTAATTTATGGAACTCGGTTCAAGACTTCACTTTTAGCCAAAAAAATTTGCCGTCAAACATGTTACTGTATCTTGTGCCATTTTCCCGCCAATTTGTTATATTAAATAGTATTTTTCATGATTAAAACAAAAATTACATGTTTTATAAGAAATGGCCAATGATAACTTTGTAGATCTTTCTTGAGTGAACAATCTTTCTTTATCTTACATAGTTCGATCAAAAAGCGGATTTGCTTATCTTCAATTTAATGTATCTCAATTAGAATAAAAACTCTCCGTCTTATCAATAAATGGTTCACAGAAGATTTGCAGACCTTACTGAGATGAACAATTTTGCGTCTTAACATTTCTTTCATATTTCGCATAGTTTTCATGAAAAAAGGAATTTTTTATGTTTTAAAAAGCATTTTCGAAGGATGAAACTAGAAATGTTGGTCAACAATATTTTTTAAACAAACTTTACCTTTCATTTTAGTCCCTGAATGTTATTAGTAATGAGTCACTTCCATTTTAAAAGGAACTAGTTATCGTTACCGTTAAGTAAGCATCGTTACTTTTATAGTTACATTTATATTTTAGGAATGTATATGTTAGGCTCAAAGATCGAAAACGGCCAAAGACCGAAAAAAACGACCAAAATGCGTTCTGGCCGTTGCAGAAATGCCAGAACGCGTTGTCGCTGTTTTGAAAAAGGCCGAAGACCGAAATAAACGACCAGAACGCGTTTTGGTCGTTTTCAAAACGACTAGAACGCGTTCTGGCATTCTTGAAAATGCCAGAACGCGTTTTGTCCTTTTTCAAATGACCAAACCCCGTTCTAAATGGTAGTTTTCAAAAGGGCTACATTTACAAGATATAAAAGAAAGTTCGGGTGTCCATTTTTCGTTCGTCGCACTTTTTTCCCACGAGGGGAAATAAGGGGAGCGGAAGTAGGGGAAGTGAGGGGAAATAATTGAAGGAGGGTAGGGTAAGTGAGGGGAAATGAAGAAAGGGGACGTAAGGGGAGGGGAATTGTTGAAAATGAGGAGAGGGGAGTGAGTATAAATTAGCGGAGGAGAAATAGGGGAAATGAGGGGTGGAAAAAGTAGAGGAATTAAGGGGAATCGAGGGGAGGGCAAGCAGAAGAAGTAAAGGTGAAATAAGGGAGGGTTAGTGAGGAGAAGTAATGGAAATTATTGGATGTGAGGGTGGCTAGTGAGGAAAGTGAACGGAGAGCTAATAGGGCAGTGCATGTGAGTAGGGGGGGGGGGAAGTGTTGGCTGAAGAGCAGAAGTAGGGGAAGGGAAGTGTTAATTGGGAAAGTAAGAAGAGTGGGACGTAAATGAGGAAGAAGTTGGAGAAGGGAGGAGTTACGAAGTGTGAAGTTTGGGGAGGAATGGGGAGGGGAAAGTATGGGAGGGGGAGGTTTGAATGAATTTATTAACGACTTATAGGTTATAAAACACTTTTTTGTAAGCGCGTGGTTACCAATTCGTTACTTATTACAAAATTAACTTCGTTACTACTATCATTACCAAAAAAAGTATGTAGTCAGAGTAACTAGTTAAAAGAAGCTAGTTACTTCCCATTACTTTCTCTGACCTCCGAAAACCGAAGCAGGCCCGTGGGTTCGAGGTTTTTCCATGGTACCTTTTCATGTGAATATCGCTTGCAAAAATTGGGGATGCAAATATATTAATATGAGTATCAGGTAATTGTATTACGAGACACGTTCGACGTGCTCTTTGCTCTTGCCTCAATTTTTGCCTTAGCGTCCAAGAAGCGTATTTCACACGACGTATAAATTATGCATGAGTGTGGAACGAAGGTGCTGAGAGACCCAGAGAGTACTACAAAGAGAGTGAAATGGGGAAAGGTGGAAGGCGAGTCGGCCGTTATTTATGCAGCTGAAAGGCAATACCTATCAGCATAGGCTTCCTATTTTCGTCAGGAGACTCAAATTATACTGGCTCTTGCCAAAGAAACGTTTAATTTTCATCTTCTTCAAAGACCGTGTTTCATCAAATATTTTACCTTATTAGAAAACATTTCTTCTCTTTTATAAATTTTTTATTTCCCAGTTGTTTTATGCTGTTTCCTCATTTGTTTTCCTACTGTCAGTTTTCTGCATGTTTTACTACCAATTAGGTATTGTAGTCTATCATTAAAATTTATTACAACAAGTTCCTCTATTTGTTTCTAGAAAACCGGAAAAACCACCAAATAGTGCCGGAGCTTGCAGAATATGTCGCAAGTCTTTTAAACTTGAAGACTTTTTTAGGACATGCTACGAGTGTCAGAATAAGGTTTGCGAAGACTGTGCATCATATTCCAACACCACTGACTCTGAAGACCCGGTAAGATATATAGTATTGTCATTTAAATATTGTATTAAATAATTTCAGACTTTATTCGTAATACAGCCTAGAAACAAAGAACCGATTGAAAAATTTAAATCGGTCTGATGCCTTAGTCAAACCACAATCTTGATTGACCATTTCGGATAGTAGGCGAAATCATTTCTGGAGGACGGGTATTTTTTTAAATTGGATTTTCAAATTTTTCTCGCAAACATGTAAAACATCATAAATGGGAAACAAGTCTTCGGTCGTTTCTGAAAAAAATACGAAAAATCGATTGCATATGAAAAATAAATCTTCTGTTTTGAAAATTTTTGAGTCCACACGAAACTCTCAGGATTGTATTCCGTATAAAATAAACATTTCAAAAATTAGCAAATAATATAATTGTTTTTACTTTGGTGAAAATATTGTTTTTATTACTAAACAATTCGCCATCACTTTGTTAATTTTACACTGTTTCCAAGTTTTCCTGCTGATTTTGAAACCAGATAGTACATCTGGCCAGGTCTGAAAAGAAAATTTAAATATCAAAAATAATGTCAAAAACTATCGAAGTTTAAAGAAAAAAATTACATTTTGTGAATCTGTTACTTGAAGTATTAGAACCTTCCTGATTTGAAATGAATCTGTTAATTCCTTTATTGAATATTTGGACTAGTAAAATAATGTGTTTAAAACTGTAACCTTGAAAAATATTAATGAAGGCATCCCGAGAAAAAAATTATTCTTGAAGTTGTTTAGTGAGCATTAGAATTAGATTTTATAAAAATTAGAAGTTATTAAACGCAATAAGACAGTTATAAAATTACCTTACAATAGAAATATTTCAAATAATCCCTATCGACCCAAATGTAAACCATTAAAATGTTTTTTAATAATAACTTTTAAAATCTCGGCCATTTCTCGATTTTTCGCGGTCACAAAAAATTCCCGCTCATTTTCCGGTCCGGCGCCATCCTGTAAGGTAATCCAAAAATTTTCAAACTTCCTAGAAATTTTCAGTAATTTATGGTAAATTGTGGTAATTTATCATATCTCATGGCTTCGAGTTGGTCCAACCTGTCAAAAAATCTGTCAAAACGATCAACTGATAGCTTGATAATTTTAATTATTTACCTCTGACGTAATTTTTTACGCTCTTAGAAGTGAGAAGTACTTTTTGCTTACTAGGGACTGAAAAGTAGAACTCAAGCCCTACTTCATAGGCATTAAAAAGGGCTTAAATCATGAATGTGTTATGAGAAATTGAAAAACTTTAAAGGAATAATAAAGTTGAATCGAATTTTGAAATATCTTTCCTGAAATTTCCACTCTCTAAGGAAGTGCAGTCAAAATTGAAAATTCATGACTAGATTTTTTTTAAAGAAATTTCATTCCAGATAAAAATATCGTTTCGCACTTTCACGTAGCAATATTTACATAACTGAACGAAAAACGAATAGTGAGCTAAGTATTTTCTACTGCGGGTTACAACCCCGGTGGTGACTCCCGAGGGTAAAACTTCTCTCATATTGGCCCGACCTGCATTTAAACGCACACTAAAACCAACGGAATACAGAAATGTGTTGAATATATTTGCTCTATTTTAGTACAATAAAATAAAAAATCTTCTATAAAAAATATATAAAAAGTAAATGGTTTATTTTAGCTTGAGAGATATTTTGCACTTTTACGAGAAGGATTTTCTCTCAGGTTATTTACTTACATCAGAAAAAGAAAGCCCCTTTCCCTTTCGAAGAAAAATAAGAAATTAGTAAAAGATTTAGCCTGGGAAAAAGGTCAAAATAAGGCTCTAATTTTAATCCGGTGAAAATTGCGTTTTTTAAACCGGAAATATTCTACCGACCTCAAAAGCTCAAACGAAGAGGTAAAATGCCAAGAGTCTAATTATTTAGATAATTCGTGCTACTTAATGATGTCACTGGAGTGTCAGCTTTTTAATTTTCCCTCTTTCTCTCTCGATTATCCTCGGTTTCTGGTTCATATATAGATATAAAACTGTACGACATTACCGTGAGCTCAACGATAAACCAAATCTTCTGTTGGAAATAATTTTGGTCCTGGAGCTTATTTGCTTATGCAGAATGTTAAATCTTAACTCGCTTCTAGCTTGAATTAACGCGACAAAACCAAATTATAATCAGAATTATTTTCTGGTATTTCTTATTTTAGAGTTTGGAAAATATTTATAGTATTTCACAATTTTGTTTACTTTTTATACGTGATTGAGTTTATTGGAAATTATACACTCGCAATTAAGGGGGCATCCATACACGGCATGATTAATTTTTAGCTAATTTTTAAACCTTCTTCAAAATTGCAAAAGAAAATTTTACAAATGTTTTGTTTATGTAATATTCGTAAACGGCACACTAGTGCGAATTGGTTTTTTTGCAATGTTAATATTAAATATTTAAAATATTGAACATATAATAAACATCTAGCATATATTACGCATACTTAACATATGTATATATTTAATATAGTGGGGATAAGCCGCTGCAGCTGTGCCTGCGTAAATGCTAGCAAAATGAGAAATGTTCCGGTGCGAATTCACACCAGTGTGCCATTTCATGGTTAATGTACTAGAAAACGAAACCCGCGCGCTACGCGCGCATTTATTATCTATTTTGGCTCACGCAATTTTTAAATTAAAATATAAAATTATTGTTACTAAAAAATTCAGATATTTTATAGTAACTGTTATCTAATAGTTATTTGTGATACATTGTACAGTAATTGTGTCAATTGTTAGTAATGTAGCTCAGATACGATTGAACATTTTTAATCATATCTCGAGTACCCATGAAGAATTTTTCAGTTTTCCTGGCTTAAATTAAAGATATATTTCAGGCTCGATGTCGTATAATTTTGAAGTTTTTGAACAAATTTTCCTATTTTGTGCTAAAAGTTGAAGTTGAGGTCAAAAATTTGAGAAAATCTTGAATTTTGTTTTTAAACTTTTCACGTGCTGTATCATTTTCAGAATATCAAAAACATATTTCTTGGGTACCACCAGACGTGGAATTTCATAAGCTTTTCAACCGTTTAAAAAAAATGCCCTATCTCTTTTTTTCACCGAAATATCGTGGCTTGAAGTCAGCAGTGCTTTTTAATCGCACTCACAAAAGTCGTGCGCACAATTTCCTACGGTAGTTTAACATAACATATATCTTCTATATGTTCGAAGATATATATCTCCTTTAAAATCCCTATCGATATCTCCAGCGAGGAGCATTAGCTTAACCTACAATTACACAAAGTTTTTATTCTTATTTAAAATCTAATTATTTTTTACTAACAACTACCGATTTCCAGTGTAAAACAACAACTAAACATAAAATTGTTAAAAAGTTTAAGTCTTCTTTGAAAT
>CAKNWT010317045.1:0-10315 GCA_932066315.1 Andricus coriarius
ATATACATATATTCGGTTTCGTTTTCGGTTCCTTTGGAATAGACCCGAAAAGCCTATGACAAAACCACCGGAAGCGTCTTCGGGTTGCGATTAGAGGAACCCTGTACTAAGGGCTTCTGCTGAATATGTTTACAATAATCAAAAAGTAGTCGTGTTCAATTGTCCAGGGATGGTTCCGAAGGAATAAGCGCTAGGCGGAAGCGTAACAACCGCGCCGAAAGCTGAATGGCACCTGGGTGAGGTGTATCAAACGGTAATTCTGGGATACCGAGCAACTGCTTAGAGTATGAAGCCTTATCCTTGCATGTAGGGTTCTACAAGGATGAACAAGTTCTTTTCCATAGCTGCTCGTGGGAACAATTATGATAACATCAAACATAGTTGTAGTAAGTGCGGTTTAAAAAAATCGAACGCGCAGGGGTCCCGACAATGGGTCGGACAAAAATGCCGACTACCCTAGAGTATGGATCCTAAAGAAAAAGGTTATGTGGCACGACTAAATGCTTTGTGGTGCGAGAAACACCCAGAGATCTTGCATTTTTCGCATTATCGTTTTCGAAACCGTGCCAAGATAATCCGGAAGCGCCTACTCTACCGCAGCCAAAGCAAGCCGGCAACAGCGATGCTTCAAGACCCGGAGAAACTTTAATATCCAGCTTTCTTTTAAGCCTAAAGATCTGGCTGAACTGGACGAATCGTATAATAAAACCAACCGCTGATCCTAAGACCAAAAGACAAATGCATCAACTCAGCACAAAGACAGTCTGGGTAAGGCGCTACGCATCCCGCATTCAGAGTGTGATTGACTGCATTACATCTGTCAGAAATTTTACTGCCAAGGTTCGACATTTTGTGCGTGATCTGCGGGCCCGTCATCACACACACAACAAGTCAAAGCTGCTGACAGTCAGGCAGCATATTGTTATCAGAGTACAAGTACGATCTGACGCTAGGAGAAGTCTAAAGCTGAGGGAGCGGTGGGTCAGAGAAAATTAACAGTTTTTCTCTGACCCATCATGACTCTTTCAAGATCCTTCAGTTACGGAAGAGCACACGCCCAACCCAAGGGAGGTCAATGCATTTGGAGAGACATAAATAGCTTCAAGGAGCTGTGCAGCGCCCTCATAACACCTGAGGAGGCATGCTCACCTATTACTACCAAGAAAGTGAACTACTCAGCTCCGGTACGAGATTTTGTTAAAACCTTCTGATGAAAGACTTTTTTTTTAACCGACCAGCATTTGGCCCGCATTTTCACCTCATACATAAATTCGACAAATTCTATTTCTTAGTGGTTGATGGAAGGGCGCGCGGTGATCCTGCCGAAGATGGGAAAATGAGCTGACCCCAAGAATTGCAGGTTAGTGGCCTGTCTAACAGCACTGTTTAAAATCTTCACAGCTATTCTGAATGATAGGAATATTTCGTACAATTGGTCTTGTGTGGCAATAGATGTACGAATAACGTGGCTCAAAGAAGGGCGTAGCAGGATTCGGGAGAACCTGCTCATCGATGGATGTCTCTGCAAAGACGCAGCATCGTACCAGCGTTACCTTTTAATGACCTGCAAACTAAAAACGTCATTTTTCTAAAAGGTATCTTTTAGGGCGACACTATCAGCTCTCTTCTCTTTTGCCTCACAATATTGCCACTATTTCTCGCACTACGCCATTTCAAAGAATACTTTTGCCAAAGGTAAATCCTGTATCTACTAGCGATTCCGAGCAAAGACCGACTCAGCTCTGACATTAAACTATCGAGAAGAATCGGCATACTTTACCCAAGTCAAGCGCCTCTATGAGTTGCTCCTTACCCGTAAGAGAAAATTGGGCCCTCGAGGGCCTGTCGATCCTGGGTCAGGCTGTACCTGTGTATTGTGGTGACCCTTGCTCTGGGGATTATCAAGAAATACAATCGAGAGATTGGAATGGAGTTTGGGTTGAAAAAATGCGACAAGGTTTGTTTAAAGCGATAAAAACTTAATGGTATTCCCGAAGACCTTGAGTTCTTCGACAGGAGCGCTATACGACACCTTGGTGCTGGAGAGACCGATACATACCTCGGCGCGCCGCAGAGCCACATTCAGGAACTGACATCTATAAAGGATACTCTCCAATGCAGATACAAACATCTCATCAGAAGGATTTTGTCTTCCGAACTGTCGGCGAGAAACAAAGTTTCTGCAACGATCATGCTTGCCATCCCGGTAGTTCTCTATTAATTTGAAGTGGCTCCATGGACGAAAGACGAGCTCAGATCCCTCAATATCAAGTCAAGAAAGTTATGCCATCAGGAAACGCACATAAGTGGACGAAGGAGAATTTCTGTGCACACTGAGAAAAATGAATAGTTGGGGCTACTACCTTTTTATTAGTAAAGCATTTGTTGGTTCTTACAACTATTCAGTTAGTAACACCGACTGAGCAAGTAGTCGGTTTAGGAAGCCATTTGTAGTAATCGTGACTAGTTTACGTTAGTAACGTATTAGTAGTCAGATTTACTAATAAAATAGTGATCTGTACTACTAATTGATTTCTCTAACAAATTAAAGTAGTAGGCGTAACTATTTTATTTGCCACTTTGGTTGGTACGATTGAGAACGCGACAATGGTACCAACATAGGGAGAACGTTTAGACATGGCCGCCATAACTCGCTGCTCACTTGATGCCTTTAGGATTCGGAGATCATATCGAAGTATTCGAATGTATGTGTAACAAATTGTCAAATCAAACGTGTTTTAAGTTTCACTGGAAATCCTAACCTACGAAGTGCATCTGAAATTAGAAAGATCCCAGTGGGCATAGGGACATATTTGTTTCATAACGTCTTCGCAGCTGAACTGACGCTGAACTGACATTTAACTGACATCAGCGTCCCTAAGATGTCCCGAAAAAACATACCCACGTGCCCACTGGGATCTTTTTAATTCAGATTTCGATATAGTGACAGATATTTTAATTAGTCCCTATATAACAAAAAGAAAATAGTTATACCTGCAAATTTATTAGTAGACATGACTAACTATATTAGTAAGTTCAACTACCTACAGATAGTCGCTTTGACAGACTAAAATAGTAAGCCCACCAAATTAGATAGTAACGGCAACTACTTGTTCCCCAACTAACAAAAATAGTTCTCACAACTAACTAAATAGCAGTACCATTATTTACTGACTAAAATAGTTGTCCCAACGATTTTATTAGTTGTCCCAACTAATCTTTTTTTTCGGTGCATAGCAGCGAAGGAAGCTGCTGAAGCTCTTCGCCTTTACTTCAATATCAGGGGTGGGAAAAATGCATCAAACATCATCCATCTCGAGTACTTATTCCTGAAGGCAGAGCGTGAGATGCACATCCTGAGCATATATGATACATACTATCTAGTTGTACAACACATGGGGGAGCAACGTATACCCAAAGGCGTAATGCGGCACTAAGAGTGCTTTATTACTATCTCTGTAACTCTTACGTCATTAGTCCTAATACCGATCCGCAAATGCTTCTATGGAAATGAAGTCAAATATCGAAAATGAGAAGTGCCGCATATACTGGAAGTTCATATTCTCGACAATTGTTTTTGTCGCGCACTCGAGGCCTGAAATAGTTCTCCTGGACTTCGAGAAGTAAACGATGTTCATTACCGAATTTTCGGCACTAGCCGGCAAAAACATCACAGCCAAGAAGAATCAAAAGAAAGCTAACCGGGTATAACCTTATAAAGTTATACTTGGAATATTCTGTTAAGCTAGTTATCCTGATCATCGGTGATCTTGGAGGTGCCAAGCTTTCATTGGTTAATAGCCTGAACAAGATCCCAGCCTGTCAACGAAATGATAAAACACTTCTGGGGAAAATGCAGAAGGCGGTCGTTCTTTTGTCGCTTCGTGTCCTCAGGGTGCACGAGACTTTTGTCGGATCGTCGTGTTGAGTCCATCGCAGATTGTAACCACCAATATCTCTGTCGTGACTCACGGTTTCAGCTAATATTTCACCGCGATTTCGGTGGGAGCGGGTTTAATTTTGTAGACTAGCACACGTACCCGGTAAAATCCCGCGGTTGTCCTTATTACAGACTTTTAATTTCATACATATAATTATATATATATATATATAGACCACCCATCTCACGGCTGTGAGACGTGGCCATGAATGTGATTTACCGCGGTCCTACTGGGAGCCGGTGTCATTTTTTTAGATGGCAGTTGCTCCCAGTGAGACCCTGCGGTGGTTGTTAAACCTTATTTTTTAATTATATATAATATAAATATTTATATATAAAACACAAAATGATTGATAGAAAACATATTTTCTAATAAACAATTCTTTGATGCTTTAAATTTACTTCATAAAGCATAGTCTGTTTCTGCTCGCATAATACCTTATTACGCCTGGAATAAAGAAAGTTTTATCGAACCACTAAGTACCTCTTAATTAGGAAAAAACTGGACGCTTCAGGCTAATTACATTATATGTTTGTTTTACATTTTATTTTAGTTTTTTAATTACCTGGCATAAAATGAATTATCCACTTTGTGCCGTTCCATGTAGCAACGTGTATTGTTTCATCGCGCCACACCGTATAACCACTTCCAGGTTTGATTATCGGTCCTAGAACTGTTCCGGGAAGCATAATATAGTCACTTAGTAATGTCAAGATTTAAAAACTCATTAACTTAGAGCTACTAAATTATACTAAATTGTGAGTATTAACAATATTTGTTCAGGAACGGCGGATTCAAACACAGAAAAAAAGTTGACTGTCTTACTGCATTTTTTGCTCAAATTACGAATACCGATTTGATGTGAAGGCACTATGTAACGAAAGAAATCTCCATGACAAAGAATGTGGTAAATTCGCATTCTGGAGATTAGTCGGTTCGCCACTAACAATTCTGTGTGCAGTAAGAGATCCCCAAGATACGGTCAAAAAAGGTCTCCTGATTACGAATATCTTTGTCGTTTTTTTTAAATCTTTGACAAATTTAGTTTAAACATTTTTTTAAATCGATTTCATTATTTATTGACAACAAAAATTTATAAAATTATTCTTGGCACCTATCAGAAAAAAACTAAAACGTTGTTATTCTTGGCACTTTTTTATTAGGATGCAACGTTCACATTTTCCAACTTTTCAAAGAAATGATTTTTGATCGAAATTGGCATATTTACACAGTTTCAACTGAGAATGTATTGCTCAGAAAAATTTTAAATACTAGAAAGCAAAAAGAAATCTTCCGATCGAATGAAAACTTCTTTTTGTGCATTGTTGTTAAAAATTTCTATTTCTAAGATGAAATAGACTAGATTTTTCATTTGTTAATAAAAAAATCATCCAGGCCAACCGTTAATAAAATGATTTATTTCTCATAAACTGTCTTGCTTCAGTATTACAAGCCAGAATTTTCAAGTTAATCACCATAATTTTTTTTTATTACGTTGATTTTACTGTGAGCAGTATGGTTACATCTGCTAATATTTGCAATACCGGCTCCTTATTATTTATGACTAACATTATTTATTTAAAATCTCAAGTAAGAAAATAGAGTTTTTGAATTTTTTTATTCATCCCTACTGGCCACAATTCTCAAATTAACAAAAAATGTGCAATAATAATAAAATAAAGGCGAAAAGTCCAGTCGAATCTCGCTGAGGTGAATCCAACAAGCTTTATTTTTTGTCAAGCTCTGTTACCAAATTATAAATACATATAATAAAATATGTATAATAAAGCACAACTTTGACATGAAGCATTGAATAAATTTATTTTCTTTTAAAATTATTCTGTATGACTTCCTGTATTTTCCCTAACAGGTTTTGGGAAAATTAAAACACTGGTTAGCCTGCATGATCTTTGATTAACAAATGGAAAGTATAACCGATTTCCTCTTAAAAATTTTCGCCTCTAAGAGATTTTACCTCAATATAAACAAAGAAAAAGTTTCAAATTTTTCTGAAAAATATATTTGGAGGTACAACTGTGCAAATATATGGATTTAGAAAGAATAACCGACATATTCATAAGAAGACTTTTCTTCATATTTGAAGAAAAGGTATATCGGGGAACTCTCAGTGTTCCTAGAAGCTTTAGTGACTACTGGACAACACGGGAAAAACTTGTTCCTAAAAAAGTCACGAAATAGTAGCTAGGTCTCGGATACGAAAAAAATTCATCGGATATTGATGTATCTTCGTAAATAATCTGCGAACTTTGAGAAAGAATTGGCAAACTTGATGTGAACATTCTAAAAGGTTCATAACTTTTTTGTTTTGTCAATAATTACAAAAATATTGCGAATAGTTGAGAAAAAAATCTCAGAGAACTCAAAAGCTGGACCGACTCTTCCCGATTAAATGGTTAATTTTAAGGTAATTTTTTAGTTTCTATTTTCATACTATTGCATCGAAATCCTTTGTAAAAAGCCATTGGCATATTAAAAAGCTGAAATATACTCTTTGTGAAATTTGACGACAAAATTCCATACGTTAACTGTTTAGGAATTTCCTGAACACAAATTTTAGTCATTAAACAAACTATTGTACAAATGACATGTATCAATATTATTATTAAGGCTTTTTCCAGTAAATGGACTTGAATTGATTTGATATTGTAAATAGAGCCTTGGGATGCTAGATATGATGAATGTTTAGAAGTGAGATTTAAGTTAGTGCTAAAATCTCCAGTAAGTATAATGCCATTAAAGTTAGGAATAAGTGAAAAAATCATCGATTCAAACTTTGTGACATAGGAGGCACTGGGTGGTTTACAAAGTATTCCTACTATAATACTATCGGAAGTTGACTTAACTTCAACGAAGAGAAATTCGGTCGTGGTATAAGTAGCCACTGAACTCATACCAACTACAGTCCTACTGAGACTATCGTTCAGAAAACGACAAACTCCACCAATCCTTCTCTTGTCTCTATTTCTTCGAAAGAGCGAATAGTTGTCAATTGCAATGAGACTAGAGGGTATATTTCAAGTCACTCGACTCAGGAACAGTTATTATATGGTAGGAACATATATTCAAGAAATACTTGAATTCTAGAAAATATGCCAAGAGAGACTGGGCGTTCACATAACAAATGCTTCAGGTAATAATGTATATATTAAGAGAAACATTGTATAGCAAAACAATTCAAAAAAAGGAAGTTCACGTAGCACGCGTAAACATTGACTGAGACAAAGAACCATTATTATCAACACACCTCAAGCTAAGTGACTATTTAGAAATAAAAATGTACCAACAGAACGTGTTCTGATTGGATTTGATGATATAATTTTTTTTTACTTATAAAATGAATTACCCTAATCTACACGTAAAAAATTGTTCCGTAAAAAGGCAAGAATTAGTGGCTAGGTTTCGGATGCGAGCAAAAAGATGACATTTTGAATCTTATTTCTATGAGAAATGTATCGATAAGTGTCGTACTTTTAAACGAAAATTTCGAATTTTCTACGAGCTGTTCCTGAAAATGTTAGAATTGACCATAAAAAGAAAAATTTTATGTGTCTAATTTGATTTATAGAATTTAAACCTTCGCAATTTGGAGGATTTGAACCCTCGAAAAACTCTGACTCACCAGCTTATAAACATAAACCAAGAGTGAGTAAAAATGCGCAGGCAGAGAGGCCTAACTGTAAAAGTTTTATAAAACTTATACCCACCAAATTGAAGCACTCGAACCACACGTACAGGCGCGAGCAGGCGTCACATATTCGTTGGAACGTGTGGTAGGGCCACGTGCAGGAGATTCTACTTCGCAGTTAATAGATATGTCGGTCCAGCTCTTGAGTTCTCTGAGATATTTTTCCCAATCATTCGTTATATTTTTATAATTTTTGACGCAAAAAAAAGTTATGAACCGTTTTAGAATTTTCACATCGAGTTTGTCGATTTTTTCTCAAAGTTCGCAGACTGTTTACGAAAATACATCGATATCTGATGAATTTATCTCGTATCCGAGACCTAGCTACTAGATCGTGATTCTTTTAGGCACACATTTTTTCAGCGTTGTCCAGTTGCCATTAAGACTTATTACCAACAAAATATTTATACAATCATTCTAAGAATTTCTGAAGACATTTTTTTTCCTTTTGCACTTTTCCTTACGATAAACCGTTTGCAATTTTCAGAGTAGCAAACAAATAATTTTTAAACAAAATTGGCATATTTGCACAGTTGTACATAAAAATCGATAGCCCAGAAAAATTCGAAACTTGTACTTTGTCTACGTCGAGGTTCAATCTCTTGAAGGCAACAAGAAATCTTCCGATCAAATGAAAATTTCTCTCCCCGAATTCTTGTTAAAAAATGGCTATTTTTAAGAGGAAATCGTTTGGAATTTCCATTTGTTAATGAAAGAACATCCAGGCCAAACAGTATTACAATTTTCCCTAAAACTGTTACCTAATCTTCACATACCATTAATAAACTTGTTTATTTTGTATGAGTGATTTTGCTCCATTCATTATAACAATTTTTATTCAAATGAAATCCCTTCATGACCAGAATTTATTTTTCAAACATTTTTTACTAATCTTCGACTTCATTACCTTTTCCACTGTGATAATATATGATTATATTATGCAATTAGATTTCTTAGGTAGAAACCACGTCGTCCTGAAGGAAGATTTTACAAAAAAAAATTTTTTGTTCAATGTTTCATGTCAAAATTGTGTTTTATTATAAACATTCCATTATACTTATTTATAATTTTGTACGAAAGAACTTGAAAATAATCTCGTTGCAATCACTTGAGCGAGATTCGACTAGACTTTTTGCCTTAATTTTATTAATTTTATTACAATTTATTACAAAATTTATTACAAGGAAATTTTAATCTATTTTCTCAATTGAGATTTTTCTTTAAATAACTATAATTATAAACAATAATGAGCAGGTATTGCGAACATTAGCAGATATAATTATACTGTTTACAGTAAAATTGATGTTATGAAGCGAAGTTACCGTGAATAACTTTAAAATTGTGGCTTGTGGCAATGAAGCAGGATTGTTTATGAAGAATAAACTATTTCATTAACAGTTGGCCTGGATAATTTTTTATTAACAATTAAGAAGTCTAGACTATTTTCTGTCAAAAATAGACATTTTCAAGAACAAAGTATGGATAGAAGTTTTCATTCGATCGGAAGATATCTTTTTGCTTTCAAAAGTTTCAAATTTTTCTGAGCAATAGATTCTGAGGTAAAACATTGTCAATATGTTAGTTTTTTTTTTCAAAAATCATTTGTTTGAAGCTCTGTCAATTGTAAAAGGTTTATCCTAAAAAAGTGCCAGAGGCAGAAAAGTTTAAATTTTTCCCAGAGATGCTAAGAATAATTTTATAAATGTCTCTTGTCAATAAATAATGAACTTGCTTTAAAAAGTTGTTTAAACTAAAACTGACAAGGACTTCAAAAAAATAACAATGATATTCGCAATCAAAAGACCGCTTTTGATCTTTTGGACAAAAAGGTATCTCGGGGACCTCTAAGTGCATAGAGAATTGTTAGTGACGACTCGACTTATCTTTTGAATGTCAATTTTACACATTCTTTGTCAAGAAGATTTTTTTGGTTCCATAGTGCCTTCACATTGAATTGTCAGATTCGAAAAAGTTTTCCATGGCAGTTCGGTCTGCTTATTATTGCTTCGTTTACAATTCCTTATTTTAGTTATGTTTTGTCAATAATTGAAGGAATCTGCTGATCTCGACAGATAGTTATATTATTTGTTCTGTATTGGAAGGTTTAGTGGTTTATATACAGGTCACTCTCCCAGCTCCACTTGAAAATCTGAAAATCATCTTTCATATTTAGAACTGTGGGTAAGAGGGAATCATAAGCACCTGAACCGCCTTTGAATCCGTACATATAATTTGGGAAAAACTAGACAATTAGGCAGAATTTCCTGATATTTGTTTTAGATTGTGTTTTACTTTTCATATTACCATGATGACCAATTTTAAAAATATGATCATATTGGAAGATTCCAACTTCATGTCCGTTTTCGTCCTTTACGCGATCACCATCGTGAATGTATTTATATTCTGGACTGCGAGGCGAATTTGACTCGTCGAAAAATGATTGTCCGATTGGGGCTGCAAGAAAAATATTGTTAATAATTATTTTAAAGTTGAAATTTTTTTAACTCAGGCATACTAAATTCTACCATAAATTACGAATATACTAAACATTGTCCAAGAAATTAAATTTTGTATTTTTTTTTTTGAACCCCGAAAATGTTTAATTGTCTCAAGAAATTATACTATATACGTAATGGGGGGAGGGGAGGTACTAAACAAGCCGCCATTC
>CAKNWT010317050.1:0-13487 GCA_932066315.1 Andricus coriarius
ATATGCTACCTGATAGTTACTTAAAATATTGTAGCACCAACGAGTTCGATTAAATAATTTTAATAAATATATAATCTTATTTAATTGCAAGCGATAAGCAGTATCTGACAAGTTTAGAAAAATAATTTTCGCGATATCGTAAGCTGCGTCGGAAACGACGTCGTAAACTACGTAGTAGACGATGTAGTAAACTACGTCCGATACGGCGTCGTAAAGTACGTCGCAATGTGCGTCGAAAACGACGTCGGAACCTACATCGTTTACTATCCTCATTTCCGATGTACTTTCCTACGTCGTAGCAGTCTATTCAAGTCAATTGACGACTTGCAATTTAAAGGAATTTTTTTTCATATTTTCTGATTGGCAATTATTTCAAAATATAGAATTGATTTATTTTACCTAGATTTTACTTAGATTTTACCTAGATTACCTAGGTTTCTGCATATTTCTTGAACAACTAATTTTTCTTTTCAATTTTTACAAAAATTTTAATAAATTTTTTAGTTCAACACTAAATGTTTGATATAATGATTCTAGTTTTAATGTATTCAGTCCTTTTTCTCGTGCCCTTGGGGTGAACATTCTAGGTGTCACTTTGTCGTAAATTTCAATATTGATTTCTCGAACGGATCGCAGTTTCTCTGTATCTTTTTATTTGGCTAATTGTAAATCATTCTTTTGAAAACTGATTCACTATTTTTATATTTAAAAACTACGTTTTCTACTTATAGCCCTATATGGGAAAGTGATTCCAAAGTACGCCGAATGTTTATTTACAACCAAGTTTTTATCAAAGTATGCACCGAGAAAAAGTAATTTTTCAAGCTTTTTGGTACCAACAAAGTGTTTGACATGACTATTTATGATTTTTTTTAATTCTATGCTATTTCAGGTTAAGACTATATTTATTTATTAAATTTTACCATTTTTACAATATTTAAGTTGATTTAAATCAATTTAAAAGGCAGCGTTCCTATTGCTTTCACTTGCGAATCGTTATTTCAAAATTTCTAATTAATTTTAATTGGGAATTTTTTACAGCGAATCCTCTAGTTCTTCTCGCAGAAATAAGTTCACAATTACCTTCTTCTCGTCGCATTCATCTATCTCCAACCAGGCCGAAGCCCCAGCATCCTGTACGTACGAGGACAAGGTCTCCTATTACCAGGCCTTTTCCCTACAGTCTTCCTCCTGCCAGGCCTCCTCTTGACAGAACTTCCGTTTATCAGGTACTTGGATATAGACGTACATATCCACTTGAACAACTTGGATTTTTTCGGCTTATTCCCCGTATTAATGAGAACCAGCGGTTCGAATTTCGAAAATACACTTTTCATCCCGATTCACCAATCCTACGGCTAGAAAAAAGAAATGTCTTTGGGCCGCTACCACTCACAGAACAACTTGTATTAACAACATCTAATGGTGACGTTTTTGCAATAGTGGAATCTAGTGGTACTCTCAGTGGAATTTATAATAAACGTGGAAAAAAACCCCGGGTAAAAATAAACATAGAAAGCGGAAAGGTTGAAAACTTTACCACAGAGGAAGTTAAGGAATGTCCAGTAGGTCCCCACCGCATAATAGATCTGAATTTTAAGATAATAGTTGTAAACCAGGATTCTCTAAAGCTAGCCCAATAATTCAATTTAAACAAAATGTGTACTCCGAAGAGCACTACGCATTGTATGTATAGCCATTTACTTTCAAATTTGCAATAATACAGTTGCAGATCCTAACACTACTCTACAATAAAGCCAAAAATTTATTTGTGTTCAATTTTTTGAAAACAGTACATTAAAATTTATATGAAATTAGTTACAAATATATTTTACAAAATATGTCTATATTATAAAGAGATCTCGCCACCGCCGCTCATTCAGGAATTCTAAGGAGGCCCTTCTGAGCACTACCGTCCCAAATTTACAAGTCTTATCTGTATTTTGGATGAGTCAAGTGGCATTAGAAAAAAATCATAAACACCTTCCTTGTATATGTTTATGAACTTGCATTGTGCATATTATACTGCAAAATGTTTGTTCATGAATCTAAACAGCAAGGAAGGGTTCATGATTTTGTTCTAAAGTTTGTTAAAGTGACAGGTAACTCATCCAAAATGCAGATACGACTTTTGAATTTGGTTAATTTTAGGTGTCAGCACCTTTTTTTAGGGGTTATTCACACAGTACATGATAAGTTGAGAAGGGTGGAGGGGGGGAGGCAGTCTTTCAAAGTATCAATCTCCATGTTGAGAACAAAGGAAAAAGTATCACGCAGGGAGGAAGGGTGTATAAAGTTCCTGAAAAATGTATCACGTACTTTGTAAATGGCCTCTTATATATTTCAACAAAAGTTTACTTATTTTTTAAATTTTGGATAAATGTGTAATGAAACTTTTATTTAATGTTGTAAAATTCAAAAGGGAAAAATGGAATTGAGATTTAGCATTTCAGTTTTTGCTTAATCAATAGTACAGCTCACTATACCTTTTTAAGAAGTATATGAATTTTAAAATATAATATTAGACCCAATTATAAATTATCTTTATTATTATATTAAGGTTTTCAAATCCTTTCAAAATTCTTAAAAAGCTTCTAAATTTTGCTTTGAAATCTTCAAAAATCTACATTTTTAAAACCATTTTTTTTTAATCTTCTGAAGATAGAATATATTTTTGAAACTTCTAAAACTTATAATTATCTTTTAAAATAGGAACTCACTAATATTACGAAATTTTCAGTAAAACTTACAGTTCACGTATATAGCATTAGGGCTAGTATTACTTAATTTTCTGTAACGTTAGCCCTGAACGATCTGGAAATGGATTATTTCTACGGAAAATTCCTTGAAGGTAAACAGTTTGCTTGAAATAAATCGACGTATTCCTAAAATTTGTTTATATTCTGCCAAATTAAAAAAATTTTCTTAAAATCTTCCACTTTCTTTTTCGATATATTTTGATATCTACAAAACTTAAAATTATTCTTTCAAAATAAAACTAAAATCATTTAAAATTTTTCCAGAAACCTTACTGTGGGTCATATTCACGCAAATCGCAATCAGGTTCTTGACAACCATGTCTACGAGATCTCGTGACTACAAATTTTTAGGAAAACGATTATGTAAACAAATGATAATTTTTTTTTAGTTATTTCTTTTTGCTTTCGAACGTCCATACAGGACATTTGTTTATATAATATGCACTGTTAATACTTTTGTGAGCCTACTCAATTTGATTGAGGTAAAACCTAAAATAAGTTTATAATTGAGAAATGTTTACTATTCCTAATAAGGTTTGTGATTACTAGGTTTGTGATTATTACGGTTGCCTTTTATATTTTGAGCGACGTTTTCAGAACGTTTTGTCACTTGAGCATAACCTGTATTGTTTTCAGTGACTTGAAAATATTGTCTCAGCGAAAAAATGGAATTGAATCGTGAACATTTTCGTGCGATGCTTTTTACGATTTTCGACGTGGATTATCAAGACAAGAGTGCATCGATCAACTCACTTCGACTTTTGGCGATGAAGCTCTATCCTTGGCCACTGTGAAACGCTGGTACAACGAATTTAATCGTGGCCGCAGTTCGCTCAGCGACGAAAATCGTGAAGGTCGCCCAAAATCAGTCGTTGTCCCAGAAAAAATTGACGCTGTGCGTGAACTAATAATGCAAGATCGTCATGTGACTTATCGTGAGATTCAGGCATCCTTGAGCATTAGTGGGACCAGCGTGCAAGCAATTTTACATCAACATTTGGTTGTCAACAAAATTTGTTGCCGTTGGATCCCACATAACTTGACAATCGCTCAAAAAAAGGCTCGTGTGGATTGGTCAAAACAAATGCTGAAAAAATTCGATCGCGGTGATTCAAAGCATGTCTATGACATCGTAACGGGTGACGAAACATGGATTTATGCTTATGAGCCTGACACTAAACAGCAGTCGACTGTGTGGATCTTCCAAGATGAACCAAATCCGACAAAAGTTGTTCGCGCACGAAGCACTTCGAAGCAAATGGTTGCCTGTTTTTTTTTGGGGAAAACCGGCCACGTAGAAACTGTGCCGTTGGAGCAACGTCGGACGGTCAATTCGGAATGGTATACAACCATTTCTTTACCGGAAATTTTTGAAAAAATGAGGGAAATCAGCCGCCGAAGACGAATCATCCTCCACCACGACAATGCGAGCTCTCACACATCCGCTGCAACAAGGGACTTTTTGAGGGCTGAAAACGTCGAATTGATGGGTCATCCAGCCTACAGCCCTGACTTAGCACCTAATGACTTTTTTTATTCCCATACCCATACATAAAAAATAAATTACGAGGTCAACATATTTCGACGCCTGAAGAAGCGGTTGATGCGTTCAAAATGCATGTTTCGGAGGTGCATCAATCGGAGTGGAAAAAATGTTTCGAAAATTGGTTCAAGCGCATGCAAAAGTGTGTTGAGTTTCAGGGAGAATACTTTGAAAAACAATAAAGCCATTTTCGATGATCAATTATTTTCTTTTCATTATTAGCCTCAAAATATAAAAGGCAACCCTCGTATTTGAGAGCTTGTTCCTGATGCTCTTATTCCACGTGGTCACTTTTGTTTTGTTTTTATATGTTGCTCGAGACCTTGCGACAGCGCGGGTGAGAAGCGGTAGTATTGTGTGGTGGCTCGCTCGGCTTGGCTGGATGGTATCCAGCTTTTTCTTACCAGTTCCGTTCTAGTGATGGGCGATCCTGAGTAAAAGTATCAATCCTTGATAATCGATACTTTAAATACTGTCGATCCGATTTCAAAAACCAGGAATAACTGACGCAGGATTAATTATTATAATATTATTCCTTCTTGGACTAAATATTGCGCATACATATTTTACAAAAAAGTAAACTAAAAATATGATTTCTTTTTGGAAATTTGACTGGTGATTGATATTTAATATTGAAAACTAATGCAAACATTATTTTCCAGAACAGTAAATTACTTTGTAGTACGTCAAATGTTTTCAAAAAGTTTATTAACGCTTTATTTGAACTTTACATCGTCAAACTCGTAACATGTTTTTATTGTCTTTATTTTGAATTTATTTTCTACTCACATAACAGTGGAGCAGGTTGAACAGGTGGATGAATTTAGTTACCTAGATTTCTGGTTTGAAGGAAAAGGAGGAGTTGAGCTACCCTAGTAGCAAAATAACTGCAGACTGGCGCCAACTGGGCGCCAGAAAAAGAAGAAGCTGTTTGCAGCCTGGCACCAGGCTGGTTCCGCTTTGATGTGCTGTTCTGGCACCAAAGTCTGGTATAGCAGATCCTGACCCAGACTGGTCATGATATACACCAGACAAAATTAAAGTAACGTAAAATGGTACTAAACAGGTTTCTGTAATATTTTTACACTATATTTCAGCCCTTCCTAGCAGAATATACTGCGGAGACATCACAAAATTTCAGGAGAAACACTGAAATATTAAAAACATAACCTCTTGTCGTATAAGCTTGCATGCTTGCATGTTTGGACATACTTGTGAATCGTTCAAATTTCCGATTGCTAGATTTTCAATTTCATTCATTGATTGCTACATTAATTACTAGTGTTTAAACTAAATACTAGAATCCGGTTCCTTTATTCACCAGATTCTATTTTTCGTCTGGTCTAATCATTTCCCCGCCAGTTTGGTCGACTAGAGGGAGCAGATGCTGAGCCAGACTCTGGCCTCTGCCATACAAGTCAGACGTTGCTACTAGGGTACAGGTGAAGAGAAGGATAGAATGTGGGAGCAAAGTAATGAGGTAGGTATGGAGTATGGGGAAAAGAAGGTTTAATACCGATAGGAATATGAGAATGCGGATGTTTGATGCTTTCTTGTGGTCAGTACTAAGTTACAAAGCAGAGATATGGGGATGGAAGAAGCACAAGAGAGTAGAAATTTTGCAGAAAAGATTCCTAAGATGGGCAATGTGTATAAGCTGGAGCTGCCCAGCATATATGTTGAGGGAGGAACTAGGTAGATAGGTAAAATGGTAATTAGACAAATGAAGAGGGCGTGGAACTTTGAAGAGAAGCTGAATAGGGGGAGGGAAGCAGGATACCCTCCACGAAAGACCTCATTGAACCTGATAGAATTTGTATGAGGATCTATAAGGTTTAAGGTTTTTCAATCTGGCTGCCTATTAGGAAAAAATTTGCCAGATAGAATATCTGCTGGTTTCTAAGAGGAATTTACATATCTGTAACCAATCTCGATGTCCCATTGGAAAATGAAGTGGTTTCTGTTGGAATTTTACATGACTGTGTAACCAATTGTGATTTCCAAACTGAAAAATTGCTGGATTGTGTCTGAAATTCTAAAATAAATGTTTTGAGATTTCGTAAAGTACCCACATCTGTTGGTTTTTTTGAGGTTTTTACATAAACAGGAACTATTTGGATTTCCATACTCAAACAGAACTGGCTTCTATCTGGAATACCAAACTTAATTTTTCAGATCTCAAAGTCTATTGGTTTCTATGAGGTTTATATGTGGCCTAGTAGGAATTCCTTACTGCACCTGCTAAAATTAGACAAATCTATGAGTTTTACTCTGGAATTTCCATGACAAAGACCGCATTATTTCTCATAGATTTTTGTACTATCCGGTTCAATGAGGTCTTTCATGAAAGGTAGCACAAGTTTGTCTGCAAGAAAACAAAAGAGACAAAGAGAGCGAGGGTTGACACGGAAAGATCAAGGTGGGAAGAAGAGAGGCAACAGAGGAGGAGAGAATGGGATATTAGGGAGGATGTTAGAGTATAACAAGCATTAGATAATGAAATTATAGTTAAGGAGGGGGAGGAGAGATGAAGAAAAATCGTGAAATCGAAGTGTAACAGATGGTATAGGAAGAAGAAACAGAGTATTTATTTTATGAAAGGTAAAAAGGAGAGTAAGTAGAACTAAATTATACGATTTATGATGGGAGAAGGAATAAGAGAATGTAGGTACTGGATGGATCTTGGATGGAAGTATAGAAGGGGCAAGCAAGGTGGCCAACTATTTCCAGGGAAAAAACACAATGGAGCGCTCAAAAAAACACTAAAAATCAATCAAACTCAAGCATTAAAAAATCACTAAAAGTCACTAACTTTTCACTAGATTTGACTTTCAAGGACGCGAAATTTGAATTTATATTATATTGATAAATAAAAAAAAAGTAAAAAGGAATAATAATAGAGCTTATAAAAAATGTATTTAATATTTAAATAACGATTTTATGGATTAAATTTTACCATTATTCAGTATAGTGAAATCTACAATTATATTGAAATTTTTATGTTTTAAAAGTTTCGGGAAAATATAAATAGGACAGGAATACGTAAGACGTGGAAAGGAATTGAAACAATTAAATAAAATCAAATTTGTTTAATTATGAACTCATCTGTTTTTACAGAACAAACAGGTCAGTAAAATATTTGGTACATTTTTATAATATTAAATTTGTTGTTACATACAAACTTAAGTATAATGTCTAGCTAATATACAAGATTAATAATAAATAATCTAATCTTAAACGCCAAATAATCCGAATACTTGATCAAGCTCATCATCATCTTCTATTGTAATACTGACTGCATTATTTTGTTCAGTATTGGCAGTTTCACTCACAGCACTTGATTTGTACACTTCCTTTGTTCCTATCATTCGTAAAACTCTTTTTGGCTTCACGCATTTGTAGCAAAATTCATTATGTCAAGTAATGAATTGCAGCCAAAAGAACCAAAAATGTGAAAAATCACTTAATTTTTCACTAACTACTGTAAAATACCCGAAATTATGTTATTACACAATCTCCGGAAAAAAGCGGTCCCCTTGAAAAACACTTGATTTGTGTTAAAATCTCTAAAATGGCCACCTTGGGGGCAAGCTGGATGATGAGGCTGGAAGAGAGGAGACAAAGCAAGCATGCCTCTGCCGATGAAACGGCACTGGGGCGCCAGTGCCGTTTGAGTGCCTGTTTGTGCTGATTTCGGCATAAACGGTACTGAGAGTGATGCGACGGTCATATAATGGTCCTACTGTATTCGTCACGTACCGGGCGGGCAGAGCGATTTACAGTAGTTGGCCGCCACCAACCGAATCCCTTTTTAAAATTTTCTTCAAATTATTAACACTTTTTTAATTTTCGCATTATATACCCTGCTAATGAAACGGCACTGGCGAACGGCACTGGGGAGCCAGTGCCGTTTGAGTGCCTGCTTCTGCGGGTTTCGGCACCTAAACGGCACTCAGAGTGATCCCTACCGGAAATCTGAATCATTTCTAGATACTTTCTAGACTCAGCTCGTCTAGCGAACGTCTAGGGCAATTTTATGACGGTCGCCTTGTCAAGGGTTCATCTAGAGTTCATCTAGCGACGTCTAGTAAGTTTTACCTGCGACCCTTTTGAGTCTAGCATTCGTCTAGTACCATCTAGAAAGGGGTCAATTCTAGATGATGTGCTCCTAGACAATACCATCTAGAAATCGTCTAGATTTCCGGTAGGGATGCGACGGTCATATAATGGTCCTATTGTATTCGTCACGTACCGGGCGGGCAGAGCGATTTACAGTAGTTCGCCGCCACCAACAGAATCCCTTTTTAAAATTTTCTTCGAATTATTAACTTTTTTTTTTAATATATAAATTTTATCATTATATATATTTTATAATTATATATTATATACTAATATACTATGCTGGAATTGAATTCGAAAATGTTGTCTGTTTGGCGTATCTCATTACATTTATGAGATACATTATATTCATTCCAATTTTAAACTTCTCAAAAAAAAAGTTAGATATCTGAAATTATCGAAACCCGTAGATTCTGAATTTCTAACTTTCGCAGAGGTAATTTCAAAATTTTACAATTTTTAATTCCTTTCAGCTGGTCTACTTGGTAGCCTAGTCGCAGGTATAAGGGGAACTTCTGCAGGCATTTAAAACTGGAATCTGAGTGGCTTTAAAGGAGCAGCACTGAAACGGCACTGGGCAGTGCCGTTTGAGTGCCGTTTCAGTACCGTTTCAATGCCATTCAATCGGCAGAGTGGAAGAGGGAAAGGCCAAAAGCGTAATCCTTATATGCAAGGATCATGGAGAATAGACACAAGGCAATATTTGTACATATTTTCATACTAGCGCCACGCACGGGAAGTCACACGATACTTTTTTTCCTACCCTCCTTGAAAACAAGCATGTGAAGCAGATAGAGGATGTTTGGTGTACTTGACAATTTTAAATTATAAGTGAAAGGAAGAAATAGCGTACTTTGCAGAAGGGAGACTGTCGGGTTCAGTGATAAAATTTTTTTTGAGATGAGGATAATTTCCTCCATATTATCACTTTTGTGGTGCGGTGTATGTGTAGCGGGCGTAAAGTTTCATGTCGGCCCAGCGGCGGAGTGCGCATATGCGAACGTCACTGGGCTGGAAGCAGCCACATTGCGCCTGCTTCAAATGAATGCAATGGCGCGTTTTCAAGGGGGGTCGGACAAAAAATTATTATTCAGGTAGTAAGTAGTATTAAGATAGTTCCGACAAAATTTCAAATATTTTCCTGCGGCGCTATTTGCTTTTTTTAGGGAGTGGGCGCAAAATATCCATTCGCACCGGGCGCAAAAAGGCTAGGTACGGCCCTGCTTATTAGGTATTTTCACTTTAACCACCAGCTAACTTCACTTCGTAAACTTCTGAGAGGAATACAATAGATCAAATAGATGCAATTCGATCCATTTTTGCCCTATGTTGTTCATATCTTCGTAAAAACTATTGTTTTTATATAAGTGTATGTGGAAATTAGTTTTTAATTTTTAATTACTATTGAATGAAATAATAAAATGACAATAATTATTATTTAGAACGAAGATGTAACATAAATAAAGTTTTTCCCATACATTTGGTCCATTGTTTTACCAAAGTTATTCGTTTTTCCCCTCAGCACTCAATGAAGTGAAGTTAGCTGGTCATTAAACTGAAAATACCTAATTAGGCATTTTTACTTCATAGTCAGATAACTTCACTTCGTTAACTGCTGAGGGAAAAACAACGGATCAAAAGCATGGGTTATGATCCATTGTTACCCTATTTTTTTAATATCTTCGTAAAAACTAATTTTTCCTGTGTAATTTTATTCGAAAATTAGTTCTTATTTTTTGAATACTATTTAATGAAATAATAAAATGACAATTAATACTTATTGCGAAGATATAATGTAAATAAAGCTTTGTCCCATGCATTTAATCCATTGTTTTCCCCTCAGCACTCAACGAAGTGAAGTTAGCTGTTGGTTAAAGTAAAAATACCTAATGAATTATCTATATTTTCATGATTGTATCTTTATAAATAAAACTTTTCAAGTACAAGTCTGAGTCGGTGATATTACTTTGAGCAGTAAATTCAAATTTAGATAGTTTAAGACACCAAATTTTAATATTTTAACAGTAAAACTTCTTCTATGTATTTTTCTTTATTTATAAATATATTTAAATAAGTAAATAACTTACACGTAACTATTTAAATAAGGTAAACAAGAACAATTTTGTTAAAAATCATACATTCTTGCATTCTCTTAAATTCTCCTAAATTCTGTCATATTCTCCGTTATATAACCCGAGCTTAATTTCTCGAGAATTTAAGAACTCTATTTCAGGGTGCACAGTCTTCCCCTTTTTTTCTTAGTTTCTTCTTTTTTCTTGAAATTCCCCTTTTTTCCCCTATTCTCAAAAAACTTCCCCTTTTTCCCTTTTCTCTTTAAATATACGATATTTGAAAATACAATATTTGAATTACGCGGAAAATTCTCTGAAATTAGTAAGTGTATCCATTATTGAATAATAATTAAAGCAATTATAGCACTTAAATAAATTATTTGTGAATAAATAATGTAGTAATAACATTACAAAATATGTAGTAGTTTTTAGGTAAGTATTAGAAGTTGAACACTTTATATACGTAAGTTTTGAGTAAAAATTATTTTTTTTAGAGTTATCACATTTTTTAGTAAAAAAAATCTATCCAGTCTTTTTGAATGTCACTTGATAATAATATATTCACTTTTCACTTGTCACTTGATCAATAATATATTTAGCGTCTTTAAAATTTCTATAATTTTAAGCTAAAATTATGGTTTTGAATGCGCAATTCTAAAAGTTGAATCTTTAAGTCCTTGAAACTACAAAGTCTTTTCTTAAATTAATTTTTGTAAATTTTAAATTTGACAATATTTTAGTTTCAAAGTCAAATATTCAAAATGTCAGGACAATTCCGGAATTAAATATTTCAAAATTTTATATCAAAAGCCTTGATAGTTTTGAATTTAATCATTTTAAATGTAAATATAAGGCAATTTCGAATTAAAAAGCTTAAAATTGTACGATTTCAAAAATTTGATTCATATTAAAGCAATCCTGTTTTTTACTATTTTATTTTTTTATTTTTAATGTAATATCTTAAAATTTACCCATTTTCAGATAAAGATTTAAACAAATATTAATTTAAAATTGAAAAATATTTTATTCGAAAATTTCAAGAATGTATAATAATTCTAAACGAAGATTTGAATTTAAAAAATTAAAAATTGAGTTTAAAGTAAAACTAGAAAAAATTTAACTTTCTGAAATTTATACATCAGTAATTGAATAATTTCGGTAATCTTAAATGGTTACAATTTCAGAGTTCTGAATTTGCATGTTGAACGCTAAATATTTTATTTTTCCCTTTGATAGGTTTTAATTTTGCAATTTAAGTTTAATTGGTTGAATTTCGGAAAATATAATTAGCAATTTTAAAGTTTTTAATTTTTTAACGATTTAAATTTATTTAAAATAATTGAAATCTTAAAGCGTTTGAGTACAAAAAAGCGATAATATCACAATTTTTGGTAATTAACATTTTTTTCAAAGTAGAAATTTTTTCTTTTGTAGTGTTTCCCATTTAAAATTATTATTTATTTTTAATGTTTTTTTTAAATAATTCAATTCCTTTTATGACTTAAGAAGAATTGGTCTCATCAGCTTTAATTTTAAATTATAATTTTTTTATGTAAAATTCTAGAATTTCAGAAGTTTTGACTTTGAAAGATTAAATTTAGTTTTAAATGTCAAATTTGAATTGCTCTGAATTTAAAATGAATCAAATTCAAAAGTTTTAAATTTTTTAATTTTGAACGCTTTTAATTATAAATAATACCATTTCAATTCCTCTGAATTTTAAATGATCTATTTTCCAAAGTTCGAATCTTAAAATATTGAATTTTTAACGTTTTTACATTGTATTATTTTCAAAATTTTAATCCGAAATAATTCAATTTCGTGATTCTTCAATTGAAAAAAAAGGTTTAATTTTTAGCCCTTCGACTTAGAAATTACACAAAACTATTCAACTTCTTTCTCTAATTAAATTGTAAACGTTTTCAGTTACAAATGATTAATTATTGTTCAAAAAATGTTTAAAACATAATATTACAAAATTGGTTTAATAAAGATATTTAAATTGTTTATATGATTCAAAGTCAACAGATTTCTTGCAAAAAAGTTTGCTAATCCTTATCGAGTATATTTTTTTTATAAACCGGGAGAAATCACGAATATTTACCGGTAGAACCGGGAGAGAACCGAGAGACACAAATTTTAAAAATATTGGCCACCCTGTAAATGTTCTAACTTGAAGAAATTTGTAAATCAGTAAAATTTAACGATTTCAAATTCAAAATATTTCCTATTGGTTCAAAAATTATGACATTATTGTTATAATAACAGCTTTTACTAGTGAACAATAATAAAAAATTACGAAATTTAAAAATAAACTTTTTGCGCAGTAATATTTTTTTTGAAAATGTGCAAAAACCTGTTTTTCTTTGATTGAGTCATATGGACACATTTTACAAAAAGTTGTATATGTTTAACCTGAAATTTATTCAGCTTGAACAAAAGAAAAATGTTGTCATTTTGCTTTTTCGGGAAAAAACTTTGGTCGCGATTTAGGACTTTTGGGATTTCATTTTTCTTGCGATTTTGGGACGTCACATATACTACGAAAAAAAATGTTTCCCATGAATGAAGAATAATAACATGTTTCTTTGGTTTAAGCTGAAGAAAATTCAGGTTCGAATCAATCAAAAAAACATGTTTTTGTACATTTTCAAAAAATTCTGAATAAGGCAAAATTTATTTTTGAATTTAAAAAATTTTTTATTGTAAATTTAAAAAAGACTGCTCAAGCTTCAAAAATAGTAAAATAGTAACCATACATCTCTCAAAAAAGTAACCGAAAATGTGGCAAAAAAGTAACCTAAAAGAAATATTTTTGACCAAAAAAGACGAAGTTTCCACTAAAATTTTGAATCTTTAACAAACAATGTGTGTTCAAGAAATTTGTTCAACTTTTAACAAAATGTTTAAATTTTTCTGACTAAAAAATATGAATGCGGACCGAATCAACTGAACGGATACGCTACAGCGTATCTCTATAGTATCCACATCGTA
>CAKNWT010317051.1:0-18813 GCA_932066315.1 Andricus coriarius
GCGGATACCACTATTTGGTTAAAACTTAGTTTTTTTATAAATTCAATTTTTTTTTATTTAAAATTTAGATATTTTTGGATAAAAATTTCAACTACTACATTTCTTGCTCAAAATTCAATTTTTTTTTTTTTGAAAATTCAACTACTTGGTTGAAAATTCAACTGACTTGTTAAAATTAATTTTTTGGTTGAAAATACATGACCTTGAGGTTTGCCACAGATATGGATTTGAAGCTTTTTCAATTAAAAATAAACAATTTAAGAGCATGACTATGAAAAATTGTCTTAATTTTTATTGTATTAAATTTATTTAGAAAAAAAATATTAAATTTAGAACCTAATTCCGCAAGTTGGTTCAACATTATTTTTTTTATTGCAGATTTAACATTATAGGTGATAATTTACTTCCTTGGTTAAAAATTAAACTATTTTGTTCAAATCTTTTTTTCATTTGATAAAAAAATGTAACTGAAAATCTATCTACTTTCAAAAATTAAATATTTAAAATCTTAACATAACAACTCCATTTTTGATTATAAATTGATCTTCTTTGAGTTGGAAGTTGATCAACATAGATGAAAGTTCGTATTTTTTGGTAAAAAATTAATTTTCTTGGTTGAAAATTCATCCTTTATGGGAAAAATCGGGGAAAGTTAGGGAATTTCGGAATTGGTATTTTATAGTATCCCTGTTTTTTCAAGTATCGCCTAAATTTTAAAATTAATTTTTTGAAATTAGATAGCTTATGAAAACTTATCCAAAAACCATGAACATTTATCTTGAGACTCACATTCTAGAAACCAAATAACCCTAAACCACAAATCCCAACCCACAAACCCCAAACCCATAAATCCCAACCCATACATCCTGAACTCATAACCCGCAAATACATAAACCATAAAGCCATAAACCCTAAACCCATAAATCCCAATCAAAAAACCCTAAACGCACCAACGCCAACCCATAAACCCTAATCGTTAATCCCATATACTATAAACTTAAATCCCAATCAATAAACAACAAAATAAATCCTTAAACAATAAAACTTAACATATACGTCCTGCAGAATACACTCATAAACTCTTAACCCACAAATCCCAACCTATAAACCCCAAATCCATAAATCCCAACCCATAAACCCTAAACCCTCAAATCCCAATGCATACACCCTAAGCTAACAAATCCCAACCCATAAACCCTAATCCCATAAACCCTAAACCTACCAACCCCAACCCATAAACCCTAATCGAGAAAGCCATAAACTATACACATAAATCCCAATCAATAAACAACAAACTAAATCTTAAACCCATAAATCTTAACATATACATCGTTCAGAATAAACTCATAAACTCTTAACCCACAAATCCCAACCCAAAAATCCTAAATCCATAAATCCCAACCCATGAACCCTAAACCCATAACCCGTAAATCCATAAACCCTAAACCAATCAATCCCAACCCATAAACAATAAACCCACAAATCCCAACCCATAAGCCCTAAAACTACAAATCCCGACCCATAAACCCTAAACCCTGAACGCATTAACCCTAAACCTACAAACTCCAATCAATAAACAACCAAATAAATCTTAAGCCAATAAATGTTAAGCTATACATCCTGTAGAATACACTCTTAAACTCTTAACTCACAAATTCCAACTCATAAACCCTAAACCCATAAATCCGAACCCATAATCCCTTAAACCCTCAAATCCCAATGCATAAACCCTAAGCTCACAAATGCCAACCCATAAGCCCTGAACACATAAACCCTAAACTTGCAAAACCCAACCAATAAACAACATAATAAATCCTAAGCCCATAAATGTTGACCTATACATCATCTAGAATACTCATAAGTCCCAAGCTATAAACCCCAAACCCATAAGCGCTAAGCCCATAAACCGCAAACCCATAAATTCCAACCCATAAACCCTAAACCCACAAATTCCAATCCATAAACCCTAAACCCTCCAACCCCAACCCATAAACCCTAATCGATAAACCCATAAACTACAAACCTAAATCCCAATCAATAAAAAACTAAATAAATCTTGAAACTATAAATGTTAAAATATAAATCCTGTAGAATACACTCATAAGCTCTTTACCCACAAATTCCAACCCATAAACCCCAAACCCATAAATCCCAACCCATAAACTCTAAACCCATAAACCTTAAATCCATAAACCCGAAACCCATAACTCTCAAACCATAAGCCCTAAGCCCTGAACCCATAAGCCCAAAGCATAAAAACCCCAACCAATAAACAACCAAATAAATCTTGGAACGATAAATGTTAAACTATACATCCTGTAGAATACACTCCTAAACTCTAACCCAGAACTTCCAACCCATAAACCCTAAGCCGATAAATTTCAACCCATAAACCTTGAACCCACAAATCCCAACGCATAAGCCCTAAGTCCACAAATCCCAACCCATAAACCCTAAACCCATAAACCCTCAACCTACAAAACCTAACCAATAAACAACCAAATAAATCTTAAACCCATAAATGTTAACCTATACATCCTGTAGAATACTCATAAGTAAGCCATAAACCCGAAGGCCATAAACCCATAAACGCTAAGCCCATAAACCCTAAACCCATACATTTTGACCTGAGCCCTGAACCCAGAAATCCCAAACAATAAACCCTGAATTCACAAACCCCAACCCATAAGCCCATAAACCCTAAAACTAAATCGCAATCAATGAACAACAAGATAAATCTTAAACCCATAAATGTTAATATATACATCCTGTAGAATACACTTATAAACTCTTAACCCATGAATTCCAACCCATAAACCCTAAATCTATAAATCCCAACCCATAAACCAATAACAAATTTATTTTACTACACCTTGTTAATTTGTTTATTATTTTTTATTTGGAAGCCTACGAATTGACCAGAATCTATAATGTTCATAAAACAAAAACAATACATTCACAAAAATTACGAAATAATACATTTGAACAAAACACAATAATAAAGTAAATTAAAACAAATTTAAAATCTGTTAGTCAAAGCGGATGATGCATTATGAAAGTTTATATAAAGAGGTTGCAACCTTGGGTTTAATTTTTATGGGTTTAGTGTTTATGGGTTGGGATTTGTAGGTTTAGGGTTAGTGGGTCAAGGGTTTATGGGTTTACGGTTTATGGGTCTAGGGTTTATGGGTTTATGGTTAGTGGGTCTTAAAGTTTATGGTTTTAGGGTTTATAGGTTAAACATATTTGGGTTCACGGTTTATTGGTTGGGATTTGTGTTAGTTGCTTTCAGAAATGTGAGTCTCCAGTTCAATGTTCAGGGTTTTTGGATAAGGTTTCATAAGTTTTCTAATTTAAAAAAATTAATTTTAAAATTTAGGCGATGTGAGTCTCTTTGAAATTCAATTAGTATCATTTCTGAAAAAATATTTAATTCGATCAAGATTTGTGACCTCTAGGTGGTTTGAAATAAAATAATTTATTATTTCATTCGTTAAGTGACGAAATATTACTGTTTCATTCTCCAAAAATTCGATTAGTAAGATCCTGACCAATTTAGATTTAGAGAGTACCTAAAGGAAGAATTACTTAAAATAATAATGATAATTTTTATTTCAACTAAAAGAATAAAAAAGGGGCTGAGCACATGGCGTATAATCCTGCCTTCAACAAGCCACATTGGTAAATCAAAAAATTGTATTGATATTAATAGCATCCAATTCTACGAGTGATGCACGATATTTTTATTCGAAATCAGCATTTTATGAGACTGTAGGGCGGTCTGAAAAGTGAGTCGTGATTTTTATGGTATTTTTGGTCATGAAAACATACGACTCACATTGTGTGTTTTTCTGTGACCGTTTGTGGAACTAGTAATTCTACAGTGTGGCGGCGTTCGGAACTAATAATAATCTTTCAGCAGCTGACACCGTTCGGTAAAGGACTATCTAACGCTTACTTTTCATGGGGCGCTATGGGATCATAACATGGTGTTTTCGAATAAAGAAAACTGATAAAACGTTATTATTAAATTTCATGTCATAATTTTTGTTCATTAGGTTGGATATGGAGGTACACATGTTTTTTTATAGAACAGATTTGAAGTCATTTGAGAAAGCTGAATCAGAAGAGGACGGTCTTGCAGTAATTGCAGGATTACTCCATGTAAGAATTTCATATCAATTAGTTGCAAAAACTATTGAATCTCGATTGTACATCCCCCAAATTTTTGCAGAGCACTTTCAAAATTAAAGGTCAAACTATCGACAAGGGAAAATTCGTGATTGTGAATTCTCTTTTGTTAAAGCTCTTTCGGCTTTGACGAACACATTCTCATCAGGTGTCTCGTGAGAAAAAAAATATAAAAGCAAATTTTCAAATATAATTCAAAAGGAAACTTTTTAATTAGTATTTTATTGTACCTTGCGTCTTTTTTAACAAAAATTTAATTTATTTCTAATATCATTTTTCACGCTTAAAACAAAAACCACGTTTTCAACAAGAGGTGAAGCTTCAACTTAAATTATGAAAAACAAAATGGATTAAAAAAAATTTGTTCAACTATCAACCAAGCAGCGAAAAAAATGAGGATAAACAGTATGTTTCTTAAAAACAGAAAAAAATACCCTAAAATGTATCATCAGGGAACGTACTGAGTCTTAACTAAATTTTGTAAGTTTATTCAAATTGGTAACGTAGTTAGTTAGTTCATTAAAGGAAAGTAAATAAACTGATCTTCCAATTTTAAAAAGTGACTTTATCTTTGAAAAGGGACTAAAAATTTCCTTACTTACGCCAATTTTTTTGTCAAAATTCCCAACTTTTTCTGCCCAACCAAATATCCTGTCTAGCCACCAACCTGGAAATGCACGTTCCTGAAATTATTAAAGAAAAAAGGCAGAAATTGAATTTGTTTTCATGAAAAATCATATTCTAATGATCTATCTTTGAAATTTCAGAGTGAAACTAATCATGATGAAATTGTGCTTGAAGGACTGGAAAAAAGTTTAAATAAAGTGCAATCCATTAATTCAACAGCAGAGATACACCCGTTCGACTTGGCAGGTTTGCTAAATTATCCAATTATAAGCTCTTTTATATTTACAAAGGTTCTCTGGATTATCCTCCTTGCTCCGAATCTGTGAATTGGTTTATACGTGACGGTGATATCCCTATTTCGGAAAGCCTGGTAAGAAGTTATATTTGTTTAATATATCTATAAGAAAACAAGTTGAATATTTTATTCGAAAACATAATTTTATGAGCCTGCAACATTTAAAACTTCGCGCCATACGGGTTTACCAATCACAGCCCAATCTGAAGATAGCCACGCAGGCGTGGCTGTCAGAAGCAGGTCGAGCGGGCACCAGGTCCCGCGCGGCGCACGGGAAATTTTTCCAGTTGTTGGCTGTTCATAAACTTCGTTACCAATTTTGCGCTTTTCTACCGCTCCGATTCCCCGAAAGTAGCATAGCCGTCAGCTCATGACGGATTTCACTTTTATAAATTATTATAAATAAATTTAATGCAGATAAAATGTTGAATTCGATAAGAAACACTTTTAATTCCTAAGATTTCAAGCCGAAGTATATTGCATTTTCAACGAAATAGTTGAATTTTCAACCAAAAATAATTTACCCAAAGTGATGAATTTTCTACGCAAAGAGATGAATTAAAAAAAAAATAGTTTTCAACAATACTGTTGCATTTCCAACAAAAAAGATAAAATTTTCAGTAATGGATAACTTTTCTATCACAAATGATGAATTCCCAATCCAAAAGGTTCAATTTTTAAAATATAGTTGAATTTACGACCAAAAAAGACGACTTAAACAAAATATCTTAATTTTACCAAAATAATTAAATTTGTAACAAAATAGTTGAATTTTTAGCATACAAAGATGGATTTTCAATCAAATGGTTGATTTTTCAAACAAAAAATATTAAGATTTAATCAAAAATTTGAATTTCTAAGACAAAAATACAACTTTTTTAGCAGACAGATGAATTTGCATCAGAAAAGTTTTTTTTGAACCAGGAAAAGTAACTTTTCTATCGTGGAAGATAAATTTTTAACGAAAAGTACAGTTTTGAGGCTGAAAAGTTGAATATTTGGTTAAGCAGTAGAGTTTCACATAAAAAAAAGGAATTTTTGACAAATTGGAACAATTTTCTAATAAAAAAAGAAGACTTTTCAACAAATAATACGAATTTTCTATTAAATATTTAAATTCTTAACTTATAAAATATACGGGATAATGTTAGAACCAAAATATCTCTTCCTTGTTATTTTAATTTTGGTCAAATAAAAGACACCCTTTTATGATAACAATAACTAATTTTAGATTTTTGCAATAAATGAAACATAGACTTATTTTCCTTTTTCGATTTGTATATTCTTTTCCTCTTTCTTTCTTTTCCTGGTCTCTATCTCTGACTTCCATATCCTCCTTTTTTTCTAATATCACCAACAATAGAGATTTTATCACGGACTGACTTCTGAAAAACAATTCTGACGGTGTTTTTCCAGTCACAGCATGTGGTATGATATTATACATGATTAAGTATTACAAGAGATTTCCCTTCCAATCTCTTCTTTCTGCTCATTATCATTCTCTTATTATCTAGATTCCTTTATCATCCAAATTCGCTACATTCTCTAAAATCTATGAATTCTCTAGATGCTCTAACATCCTTGAAATCTGTAAATTCCCTGAATTCTGAAAATTCCTTAAATTCTCTAAATTCCTTCAACTCTGAATTCCCTGAATTCTCTAAGGTCCTTGATCTCTCTGAATTCCCTGAACTCTTTAAATACCTTGAATTTTTGAACTCTCTGAATTCCTCAAATGCTCTGAATTCCTCAAATTCTCTGAATTCTCTGAAATCTCTGAATTCTCTGAAATCTCTGCATTCCCTGAATTCTCTGAATTCCAGGAATTTTCCGGATTCTCTAAATTCTCTGAATTCCTTGAATTTTCCGAATTCTCTGAATTCTCTGAATTCCTTGAATTTTTTGAATTCTCTGAATCCTCTGAATTCCTGCAATTATCGTAGTTCGTTGAATTGTCTGGATTCCTCGAATTCCGTAAATTCCTGGAATTCTCCAAATTTCTTGAATTTCCTGAACTACCTGAATTCCCTGAAAATTCTGAATTACCTGGATTCCTGGAATTATTGTAATTCCTTGAATTATTCAAATTTCTTGAATTCTCAGAATTCCCTGAATTCTCTGTATTTTCTAAACTCCCTGAATTATCTGAATTCCTTAAATTTGTTGAATTTCCTGAATTCCTTTAATTATTGTGGTTCCTTGAATTCTCTGAATTCCCAGAATTCTGTAAATTTCCTGAATTCTCTGAATTTCCTGAATTCCTTAAATTTTCTGAATTCCTTGAATTCTTTGAATTCCTTAAATTCCCTGAATTTTCTAAATTCTGACAATTCCCTGAACTATCTAAATTCACGGAACATTCTGAATTATATGAATTCCCTGAATTCTCTGACATCCCTGAATGCTCTGAATCCTCCGAATTCCCTGAATTCTCTGAATACCTTAAATTCTCGAACTCTCTGAATTCCTCAAATTCTCTAAATTCTTTGAATTTCTCAAATTCCCCGAATTTCTTGAATTCTCTGAATTCTCCGCATTTCCTAAATTTCCTGAATTCACTGAATTCCCTGAATTCTCTGTATTTTCTGAATTCTCCGCATTCCCTGAATTCTCTAAATACCTCGAATTCTCGAACTCTCTGAATTCCTCAAATTCTCTGCATTCCCTAACTTCGCTGAATTCTCTGTATTTTCTGAATTCTCTGAATTCTCCGAATTCTCCGAATTCTCTGAATTATCGGAATTCTCGGAATTCTCTGAATCCTCTGAGTTTCTTAAATTTTCTGAATTCTCTGAATTCCTTCAATTATCGTGGTTCCTTGAATTCTCAAAATTTCCTGAATTCTCTGAATTTCCTGACTTATCTGAGTTCCCTGAAAATTCTGAATTATCGGAATTTTTGGAATTATCGTAATTTCTTGAATTCTCTGAATTCTCTGTATTTTCTAAATAACGGCCATACCACGCTGGAAGCACCAGTTCCCGTTAGATCACTGAAGTTAAGCAGTGTTGGGCGCGGTTAGTACTTGGATGGGTGACCGTCTGATACTACTGCGTTGCTGTTGGCGGTCGTGGGTGTGGTGAGCCCATTTACTTACAAAATCCACCTAAAAAACACTACCCGAATCGGGTAGTGTCACGCTTACCCCTAGAGGCTCGCCGAAAGTGAAATAGCTTAATGATATACAATATACTATACATGTATCGTCGTAATTTTTTGAACTCTCTGAATTCCTAGAATTCTCTAAATTTCCTAAATTCCTTGAATTCCTTGATTTCTCTGTATTTCTCGAATTCTCTTGAATTTCCGGAATATTCTGAATTCCTTGATTTCCTTTCATTGTCATCCTAATAAGAAAATATTGGTCAGTCTGTAGTCTGTCGTATGGTTCAGGCACAATAGCTTCCGAAAGATTGATCCTAAAAAAAAAGAACCAGTTCGGTAAACAGCCATTTTTTTACCAACGGTTCTGGTTTTATCCATGTAAAAAGCTTTTGAAAAATTAAAAATTCATTTTTTCGCTCAAACTATGCAAGATGCAAAAAAAATATTTAAAAACAAAATTATTCAATTTAAAAAGATCTATAAATTTACTTCGGACCATTTCCCTGATTAAATGCATGCACCATGCGAGATACGAAAAAAATGTTAAGCAGAAAAATGGTTCGAATCAAAATATCTACAAATTTACTGACGACTATTTTTTGATAAGACGTATATTTTTTGTTTTCATCATGATAACGCCTTCTAAAATAAAAAATGCCATTTTCCGGCCAAACTATGGGGACACGAAAGAATATTAATACGCAAAATCGTTCACGTCGAAAAGTTCTGCAAATTTTTATTTAAATCAGTTTAAGCCGAGTGAGCTTTAACAAAAGAGAATTCTCAATCACAAAATTAGAGTTGACGATTCTTTGACCTTAAATTTTGAATGTCTGTGCAGAAATGTAGGGGAAATTCAAAGACCGAGCGAGAACCAACAGTTGCGCGCCCTAGGCGCGCTCAAACTTGTTTAATTTTTTCTTGAATGAAAATTCATATCTCTGAGTTCAAAATTATCTGTTCTGCAGAAAAGTCGTCCCCTTGGCTTGAACATTTTACAATTTAGTTGAATGTTTTTTTTTTCTTTGTTGACTGAAGAATCTTTATTAGTTGCAAATTTGTCTTTACGGTTTGAATATTTATCTGTTTTGGTTTAAAATTAAATAGTGTCGTGGAAAGATAATCTGTTTCGGTTGAGGATTCGACCAATTTTGTTAAATTTTTTTTTTTTTGTTGGTAAAGAATTAATTTTCCTGGTTGAAAATATATATTTTTGGTTTGAAAAGTTCACTATTTTAGTAGAGTTTCACATTTAAAATTTCGTGTCATAAGGGCTTACCAATCAAAGCCCAACCTGAAGACCGCCACGCAGTGGTGTAGTCGAGGTCGAGCGGGCGCCAGGCCCCGCGCGGCACACGTGAAATTTTTCCAGTTATTGGCTATCCATAAAGTTCGTTACCAATTTTGCGCTTTTTTACCCGCCCCCCTCCCTCTATTTAAAGTAGCGTAGTCGGCAGCTCAATACTGATGTTACGTTTATAAATTATTATAAATAAAATTAATGTAGATAAAATATTGAATTCGATATGAAACACTTTAAACTTCTAAGATTTCAAGCCCAAATATATTGCATGTTCAACGAAATTGTTGAATTTTTAACCAAAAATGGTACAAATGGTCGAATTTTCAAACAAAAAAGATTAAGATTTAATAAAAAATTTTGAATTTCTAAGACAAAAAGACAACTTTTTTAGAAGACACATGAAATTTAATAAAAAAAGTTCATTTTTAACCAGGAAAAGTAACTTTTCTACCATAGAAGATAAATTTGTAACAAAAAGTACAATTTTTAGGCTTAAAAGTTGAATATTTGATTAAACAGTAGACTTTTAAATAAAAAAAATGAATTTTTGATAAACAAGAACAATTTTCTACTAAAAAAAGAAGACTTTTTAACAAATCATACGAATTTGTTTAATTTTTAAAACAAAAATATGATTTTATAACCAAAAAGTTTAAATTTCAACAAAAAGATGAATTCTCAACAACGCATGTAACAGTCGATATTTCACCCAAACAGTTGCATTTTTAACCAAAAAGTTGAACTTTCAAATAAAAAAGATAAGTTTTTAAACAAATAATTAAATTTACAACTGAAAAAGATCAATTTTAACCAAAAATGGAATAGTTTAATTGTCAGGTCAAAAAATTTATTTTCAACCAAATATGAGATGAATTTTCATCGAAATAGTTAAATTTCCAACCAAAGAGATGAGCTTTTATCTAAAAAAATGAATTTTGCTTCCTCATAGAGGAAGCTTTGTGATAGTAAAATTTTCCAACATTTTTAAATTCATTTAATTAAATATTCCTCAATTTAAAAACGTCTAATAAAATGTTCCAAGCAATTTTTTTGGATTAATATCTATAGCTTTTCTGTAAAAAAGGAATCCTTTGTATGTTTTGTTCACTTTATTTTAAAAAATATTTTTAGTTTTCTATTTTAATGGCGAAAACTAACAAACGCCCTAATTTCGGATTAAAACTAAACCTTTTTTTAGAAAATTCCTTTTTTTATTACACTTTTTTTGTTAAAAATCGTATTTTTTCGTTGTATTCCACTATTTTTTATTTAAAAATTCAAATAATTTTTGTTTAAAAATTCAACACACATTCACATGATTTCGGTAAGGGGCCACACAAAGTTTATTTTTCATATGACCCTGCAGACTCATAAGATGCTGATTTCGAATGAAATATCGTGCATCACTCCTAGTGTTACACACGTCTTTTCATGTGGAGCTCAGTATAAATACGTGCCTGACACTATTTCCAATGTAATATACTATTGCTTACTACTATTATTTTGTATTCGTATTTTTTCTTTCAGGTGAAGGCATTCAGAAAAATAAAATTGTCAGAGGGAGACGTATCAAATGTTAGACCTCCACAGGCGCTAAACAAGCGTCAAGTTAAGATAGCGTGTGCTAATGGTGATGATTTAGTAACAAAATCATTTCAATGATGGATACGGTAAGTAATTGCCGGTAACCGGCAGCGCTCGGGAATGGTTTTCTGCAGTTTTCCTTTCCCTTGGCCAAAAGTTCAAGCAAATGCAAGTGCTACTATTAAACATCCGTCTGCAGACAGTAAGGGATAAATTATAAGGCTATGGGTTTTCTTTTTGAATATAAATGTATCTAGTAAAATAAAATAAAGTTTTTGGTTGTATCCACAGTTCTTTTGTTCTTGTGATTTTAAATCTTTACGTCAGTTTTTGCACAATTATTGATTTCAGTAAAATAGTAGTGAATTTAGAGGGATTTAGGGAAAGAAGAAGATCTCGATAAAATTTATAAAAATTCAAGTGAATTTGAAACAATTTAAAAATATGAAAAAATGTAATGAATTTAGTAAGTTTGAAATAAGTGTATAAAAAATCAAAGAAGTTTAAATAATTTGATTAAATTCCCAATAATTCACGGAAAGTTTAAAATATTTTATGCTACAATGTTCTAGAAAATAATTTTTGCAGCAATCTTCAATATAATTTTTAAATAAGGCTTTTCCAATTACGGGAAAAAATAATTCCTGATGCAAATTAAAAATGTCGAAAAATAATTATTCTTTAATTTTCTTTAACTGTAATATAATATAGATATAATTCTCATAATATTCTTGAAAAAATTTAGGAAGATTTTATAATATTTTCGATGTCAAGTCATAATTTCAACAAAACAGTTAAATTTATAACAAATTGCTGAATTTTTAAACATAAATGATGGGTTCTTAGTGAAAAATGTACAATAGCTTTGAAATTCCAACCAAAAAATATTTTTATTTTTAATAAAAAAGGGATATATTCAATTGAAGAAGACAAATTTTAAATAAAATAATTGAATGCTTAACCCAAAAATTAAATTTTGAATTAAACAGTTGTATTTTAACCAAAAAAAGATCAATTTTTAAACCGAAAAGACAAATTGGCAAGTAACCAAAATTTTTCACCCAATAAAGAAAAAAAATTGCATGAAAATTCTGGAATTTTCAAACTAGAAAGACGACTTTTTGTACAAAACAGTCGAATTTTTAACACTAAAATATGAATGTTCAACGAAAATGATGAATCTTCTACCTAAAAAATTTATTTTCAAAAAAGCAGTTCAACTTCCTTAAAAACGTCTTTTTTGAAATCTTTAAGAATTGATATTCATAAAAATATTGAAATTTGTGCAAGGTTTGAATTATATTCAATATAAATTCAAATATAAATATCTCTTAAACATACTCGAATTTTTTGTAAAATTTTGTAATTATGCAAAATTGTACAATTTTGGATCAAAATGTTTTGCATTCTTTTTAGAAATCTTAGGAAACTTTTTAAAATATTTTTACAATTTTTCCTTAAAAATTCATTACAAAAATTAAAAGATGAATTTTCAAGAAAGCAGATGAATTTTCTATAAAAAAAGTAGTCTTCAACACAATTTTTGAATTTATTTCAAAATGATTAAATGTCTAACAAACTAGTGGAAATCGTAACCATAGATAAATTTTTTAGAAAATAGTGTAATTTTTTATCTAAAAGGACGAATTTTCTAAAAAAATACCAAAATAGATTAATTTTTAAGCACGAAGATTAATTTTTAACCAAGGAGATTAATTCCTGCCAAAAGAGATGACTTTTTAACAAATTAGTTGAATACTCAACCAAAACAGATTAATTCTCAACCAAAAAGTTGCATTTCAAAAGAATAAAGATAAAATTTCTACCAAAAGAGATGAATCTCCAAAACAAAAAAAAAATTTTCAACCAAAAAGTTAATTCCCTATCAAAAAATTATTTTGAAAAAAAAAACAGTTGAATTTTCTAACAAAATAAAATATATTTTAGCCCAGGAAGACGAATTTTAAACAAAACAGTTGAATTTGTAATCCAAAAAGAAGTTATTTTTCTAAAAAACTTTAGATTCTTAATAAAAAAATGTTTATACAGACAGATATTCAAATTTTAAACTAGGAAGCATCAATTCTTAACCAAAAATGAAAGAGGTGAATTTGCAGTTGAAAAAATTAATTTTCAACAAAAACAAAATAATTTTCAAGCCAAGAAATAGATCTTTACCTGACAAAAGGAATTTTTAAAAATGTTAAAAAAAAAGACAAATTTACAACAAAATATATGCATTTTGAACCAAATTTTCCATATTTTCCCTCCCTCCTAATCCTACTTTCCCCTTTCCCCTCTTTAACCTTCGCAATGCTATCCTTCCTCAAAGTCTTCCTCCTGTACTTCACCTTTTCACATTTCCCCAGGTATCACGGCCATGCCCCTACTTCCCTACCCCAGCCATCACCTTCCCTCCCCTACTCCCCTGCAATATCCTACTAGCTGTCCCTAATTTATTGACCTCCCTAATTTCCCCTCATTTACCATTAGATTACTTCCCATCATCTTCTTTTTCCTCATTTTCCATAATTTCCCTCTACTCCCCTCACTTCCTATTTCCTCATTTTCCATAGATCCTCTACCCTCGCCTTACCTACTTTTAACCTTACTTCCCCTCTCTCATTACTTTCCCTTCGATCACATCCCCAAATTTCTTTTCACTTCCCTAACTTTTTCTCATTTAATTTTGCTGTCCCTATTATTGCTTTCCTCATTTCCCACACTTCCCTTAATCCACCTGTCCTTATTTCCCCTCACTTAACCTACTTTCCCAAACTACTTCTCCTCTCTCATTATTCTCCCTTCGATGCCATCCCCAAATTTCTTTTTACTTCCCTAACTTTTTCTCCTTTAAGTTTGCCGCCCCTATTACTGCTTTCCTCATTTCCGTCGCTTCCCCTTCTTTCCCTGTCCTTATTTCCCCTCACTTCTCCCATCTGCTATCTCTACTTACTCTTCCCTTATTTTCACATACTTCGGCTACTTCCCCTCCTGGGAAAAAGTACGACGGAGGGACAATTGATCGAAAGTATAAGGGTTTTTGCCCAGGGCTACGAAATCCTAAGAACGAAGTTCAAAAGTTTTCATCTTTACAAAACTTTCTTCATGACGAAGGCAAATTTATTGATTTAGATTAAAAATTTTTATTTATGAAAAAAAATGTTCTCCTTCGTTCCGGTGGGAATCGAACCTCACGTCTTCGGATTGCCGGTCGGGTGCTTTAGCCACTAAGCTACTACAGAGATCGAAGGCAAATACTTTTCTCAGATATACGCTTTTCATAGAAAGGAGCTATGTTTTAAATAGAAGCTGAATTAGAAGGAATCTGTATTATCATCGGAGTTGGTAACGATCGATCATATGTAGATAACTTTCACAAATTTATAAATTCACAATTTTTTATTTCTGAAAAAAGATCTTCCTACTGCGCTCCGTTGGGAATCGAACCTCAAGTCTTTCGATTGCCGGTCGGGTGCTTTAAACACTAAGCTACTAGAGACGTCAAAGGCAAATACAATTTTTTCAGATATACGCTTTTCATAGCAAGGAATTATATTTTGAATACAAGTGACATTAGGAGGAATCTGTATTATCATCGGAGTTGGTAATGATCGATCATATGTAGATAACTTTCACGAACTGTGTAAGTGGAAATCAACAATTTGGATCTAAAGTATCTCTTTAAATTCCAGAAATTCTTAACACCATTTTAGACGAGATAGAGTTTGAAAATCTATAAATTAAAAATTTTTAATTTCTGAAAAAGATCTTTCTGCTTTTCTCCGTTGGGAATCGAACCTCAAGTCTTCCGATTGCCGGTCGGGTGCTTTAACCACTAAGCTACTACAGAGATCGAAGGCAAATACTTTTTTCAGATATACGCTTTTCGTAGCAAGGAGTTTCGTTTTGAATACAAGTTGAATTAGAAGGAATCTGTATTATCATCGCAGTTGGTAAAGATCATGAAAAAGAAGATGAAAAAACATCATTATTATCAAAAGATCATTATCATTATTTTATAAAGCACCCGACTAGTCTCCATCTCCTAAAGCTCCATCTAGTCTGAAATGAGGGTAAGAATTTCTGTTATTTGAGGAGTTACCTTGGATCGATAATGTTGATTTCCAGTTTCACAGTTCGTGACAGTTACCTACATATGATCGATCTCTACCAACTCCGATGATAATACAGATTCCTTCTGATATAAATTATAAATATTTCAACTAAATTCGACTAATTTAATCTATAAATTGTTGAAGTGATCAGAAATTGGGACATTTGGTATCCAATTAAAGTTGGCTTTCAGGAAGCTGTCAAAATAAAAGCGTCTTGGTGCTTTTTAGACAAATAGACAAAAGGAGGCGTTGGTATCTTTAGAGCCTCAAATCGACCTCTTTAAGTCATTCTCAATTGTGTTTTCTGTTTCCACTTGACAGTAGAAGACGATAAGATCGCTTTGAACGAAAAGGTTTCGCCTCACCCTTATTCATAAAATCCTATTCGTGATCATTGGGGCGTTGGAAAAAAATTGAAATACAACTGACAGTAAATTCAATGCACTTCCTTCTTTTCCTTTTCTAAGAAAAAAAATCTTTTCTATTTTCAAAAGTGTAAGTTCTATTGATGGAAATTAATTAGTTTGATTCGGATAATGAAAATTTTGTGAATATTTTCACAGAATTTTATGATACACTGCAGCAGACCCCCTTTTATTTTTAAATACGGAAAATCAATGAAATTTTGTATAAATTTCAGTCCAAGAATAAATAATAAGTTAAAACTATTTGACACTAGTAAGACAATAATTTACATAATAATTCTTCAAACATTTTTTTTTAAGGAAATTCATATCTTTTAAATATCTTTCATAGTACACTTTATTAAAAAACCTGGTCTGTTTTGGGATTTCGCTCAAGTCGCCAGAAAAAAAAAAGTAATTAAAAAAAACAATATCAATTAAAGAATCCAGTGAAAAATTCATCATTTTATAAAATGTCATGAAATCCTATCTAATGAAATGGATGGAATGAAATTAATTTGATGGAATTTTATAAATCGCAACTCCCAAATAAGAAATTTTGAATCTAAAAATTTATTTTTGAATTTAAAAGTTAAACTGTAAATAATTATTTAATAATTACGGCAACAATTCTGTCCTTAAGGTTTACAAAAAATGTTTTGAAAATGACTAACAGACTCTGTTTATAACCCCTTGGCCATATTTTTATATTTATATTTTATATATTTATATTAAAGTTTATCTACGTATTGATAAAAATTAAAAATTTTCTGTAATGTCAATTTAGTATATTAAAATATCCAAATAAGTAATTTTATTTTATGATAAAATTTATTTCTGAATGTTTCTTATAATTATTGATAAAAGAAAGAAATTAAATTATAAAGGTTTTTTAATATTAGGACATAATTATGTTCTTAAAATTTTGGTAGCGACAATATGATTTCTGAGAAAATTTTAACTGATTTAGGTTTTATTTCAAAAGATTAATTTTAAATTATTTCAAAAGAAATTTCAATAATAAATTACATCTTAAAAAGATTTCAACAAATTTATAAAAAATATAGATTCTTGAAGATTTAGAAGAAAAACGTCATAAACTGCTTAACAATTTTGAAAGGTTTCACGATATTAAAGAAATTTTTTTAAGATTTTTGGGGAAACTTTTAATGAAGTTTGTTCAGAAAATTTTTTTAAGTGAATATTTGAAATAATTGAAAAACATTCAAAAAGATTACCAAAATTTTTAAAAAAGAATCTGGAATATTTTAATAAAACTTTTAATAAAATTTTATATTTACAAGTTTCATTTGATTTATGCATGGAAGTATAAATTAAAGAGAATACAGGTTTTACGTTGGTAAAAAAATGCTTCCGATTCCTGGGAAAATTTAAAATGGCTTTTTATTTTGAAAAATTAATTGTAACAGAATATTAGAAAAGATTTCAAGAGACATCCAAAATTATCACAAAATAATTTGGAACATTTTAAGTGATTTTTTTAATTTTCCGGGATTTGAACATTTAAAAAATTCGAAAGCATTCCAAAAATGTTGAAACTAAATATAGATTTTTAGAAAATTTAAAATAAAGTTTTGACGCCGTTTAAGGATTTTGAGAGGTTTCAAGATAATACAAAAATTGTCTTTAGATTCCTGGAAAAGTTTTTCAATTTTTTATGTTTATTTAATGTTTCTAACTTGAAATTGCTTAAAACGATACAATTTTGAAAATCTCTAAATTCGTTGATTCATTCTTCAATTTAGAAAATTGAAAATGATGGCGTGGCTTTACATATTTTTTTAAGTCTTTGAATAGCAGAATTTATAAGAGTTTAACAATTATTTATTGAGCACATAAATTAAAAAAAAATTAGGCTTTAGGGTCCTTTATGGTGGAAAATAAATAAATAATTTTATTTCACTTTTTTTAAAATAAATGATTGCTTTTAACTTCAAAGAAAGGAACACCTTCTTTCTCCTGTAGAATAAAATCTAAGTGCAACTGCCTTGTTAAAAATTAATTCTTGTTGTTTATAATTCATCATTTTAGTTGAAAAATCTTTTTTTTTCAAAATATTACTATTTTGTTAACATTTTTTAAAATTATTTTTTCAACTTTAAATTTAAATATTCCATGTTTGGTTGAACATTTATCTTCTTTAGTTGAAAATCCAACTATTTGATTAAAAATGCATGTGCTTTATTAAACATTATTCTTTTTTGGTAGAAAATTAATTTTTTTTTGGTTCGAAATTAGTTCTTGCTTTAATTGAAAATTAGGTTTAAAAATTTTTTTTTCAAATTATTTTTTTTTTAAATTAAGATTTTTTTAATTATAAATTAATTTTTCTTTGGTTGAAAATTAGTGCTTTAATTGAAAATCAACTTTTTAATCTAAAAATTCTACTCAATTTTTTGTCGAAATTTTTTTTTCATAGAGATTTAATCTTTTTGGTAGAAAATTTATTTGTTTCGTTGAAAATTCAATTATTTCGCTGTAAATATATTTTATTTGTTTAAAAATTTATTCCTCTGACTAAAAATTAAATTATTCTACTTTTGGTTGAAAATTGATTGCTTTAAATTGAAAATTCATCTATTTTGTTGAAAACTCGTCTTTTTATGTTGAAAATTCAATTATTTTTGTAGAAAATGCATATTTTTGAGTTGGAAGTTCAACTTTTCTTCCGAAATTCGCCTTCATAACTTAAAAACTCAACATTTTAGATGAGATATTTTTGCTTCATTGATTGAAAAATCTTTTCTGGTTGAAAATGTAATTCTTCTATTGAAAATTTGTATTTTTTGGTTTGATTCAACAGTTTTTTTCTTTTTCTTGGATGAAAATTAATTATGCTTACTGAAAATGTAATAATGAAATTTTTAATTAATAAATCCTAATCAACTGAAACTGAAAGTCTGAATTATGTGTGCAAATTTGGCAACATTCTTTTCTTCGATTTTTTCAAATTACCTAATCGGCTTTAAGGAAAATATCCCGAAAAGAGCTGTTAAAATCCTCTAAAAACGGAAAAATCCTTGGAAATTTGATACAATCCCATGTGATCTTTAAAAATATCATGAAATAATAAATTAATGAAAAAATTCCATATTACCAATTGAAAATTCCTTACAGTCTTTTAAAATACACTTAAAGTTTCCAAACCGTTACATTTTTTTTTTA